>JAOVVB010152666.1:0-11785 GCA_028570985.1 Heterobranchus longifilis | reverse complement strand
GGCTCGATACCGAAGCAGAAACTCACCTGAAACAAAGAGGCTTTTCTTTGCAGCCACAGAGGAAATGTGTGCATTTAGTCTTTGCATTCATTCAGGACCTCCCTTTGTTTTTCCTGGTGGTTCAGGTTGTTTTCGTTCTGCAGGAAATCCAGTGAAACAGCAGTCATTCCAGATTGGTACTGTCACCTTATTCAGCGCTAGTAATTATAAGACAGGGCTGCTTTGTTGTAATATTTCATTATTTGGCTTCTTTCTTTGGTCAGAAAGTCTATGGAGACTGGGAGTGACTGCAGAGTGATTGTAGGTTTCGTTCTAACTGTATGTGTCTCTGCATAAAAAGGTCAGCAATAGATCAACAACAGCTCAAGGTTTCCTCCATCTGTTACCCTGACAATAACTGATCCAATGGTGGCCGTCTGTGCTCTGATATGGCTCCGTTTTATTGATTTATGACCTGAAAACGTTTGATCAGAAGAATACATCTTGTGGCCTTTACGTGCTGGTTTACACACTGAATTATGCTGTTTATCTTCCAACCACACTTTAGTGTTATAGCGTTGAATGTTTCCAAATGTCCAGGCTAGGGCTGCTCAATGTGAGGAAAGTATGCGATATTGCAGTAAAGAAACAGTCATGTCAGTTCTGCCTTTCTGCTGCTTGAAAACTGAAAGGAAGTTATTTCTGACATTTTATTGAACAGATTGAACTTAACACAAAAGACACAATTAAAAAAAAGAAAAAAAGAATGATACTTTCTTATTCTTTTTCAACTAACTCAAAAAATCCCTGAGTGTTTTTCGCGACATGTCGCAGTCTTTTGCGATGTTTATTGTGCAAGTTGATATTGCAATGACGATAAAAAAAAGATATGTTGTGTAGCCCTAGTTCAGGCGTAATTTTTTTTGCAACTATTGAAAAGCATGTTCAATAATTAGGAATGCACCAGATTCGACTTTTTCCTTGAACAATGTTTATTCTAATACCTCACGGTATTTGCTGATACCAGGTATTGATATTTACTGCCTTGAACTGATTGGGATACTTTTTAATCTAAGTTAACATGTTGTGGCACTGAAAACTGAGTTAGAGGTGTGCTGTGACTGAATGACTGAAACCCATAGCAGAAACACTGAAATTTACTGTATAAGAACACTTGTAGGAATGGGAATTGCTAAGATTTTATTGATACCAATGCCATTATCGATTCTGTTTATCGGTCCAATTCTTTTCCAATTCCCTTATTGATTCCTGATCAGTTTTCTGTGTGGAAAAAAAGTAGGCCTACACAGGTTTTCAGCATCAACGCAACTGTTTTATTATCTCCGAGTCTGAACACGGTGTAGAACAGGTGCTAATGTTATAACGGGATACTTACCCTCGGTAATGGGCATGCTGCGTGGTTGGGAAGCAGTAGCACTCGTGCATCAAATACATGGCATTCCTGGAATTTAAGCCCTTGTTGTGTCGAAATAAGTTTCAGCATATTGCTGGTGTTTCCACCCTTACTTGAAATGCTCATTTTACAGACATTACAAGCAGCACTGTTGTCATCTTTCTTCGTGAAATGACGCCACGCTTTGGATCGTTTCTTCCTCTCCGCCATGACTCCTTCTTGTTGCAAGTGCAGCAGTGTCGACGCATGCGTTTGAAGTCAATGTTTTACAATGAGCAACTGTCGGCATCGATAAAAAGAATTGATAAGCCCCGAGGCATACGATTTACAAGGTATTGGAGCCAGTTCTCAACTGCATATCTCGGGTTTATATAGTGAAAAGAGTTTTTATGTGTTTAGACTGGTGAACAAGCTGTACTGCTGTTAAAAGCAAAGTTGTTCATGTTACTAAAATGCAAGTTCAGGATATCTGCAGACCCTGAGAACATTTGAAAATAATGCATAATGCAAGGTCAACATTTGCATGCATCACACAGTAATGATTTTGTTTTTGCACGTTTGTTCTTAGATGAAAGCAGAACAGAGTTACCACTACAAACGGCATCCCACTTTATTTACTAAACATAATGTGTTATAATCATTAATATCCTGTTGCATTTTTTCTTATTTTCTTTACAATATTTGAACAGAATTTAAATGCAGTTTGTGCAGTCTTAAATGGATAAAATAGTAGATGGACTCAACGACATTTCCACACTTTTCTGTCGCTTTTGTTTAAACTTTTTGTTTTACTTGAGGCCATGTCATCAACCCTTTTAAAATCTAAAACACAAAGTAAGACAGGGCGTGGACTTCAGTTTCCGATGATACATCTGCAACCGCAAGTACCACCGAGATATTTGATAGTGTGGATATTGTGCGCTAAGCCTGGCATCCTTTGGCTATTTAAATCGAGAGGTAAAGCAATTCTCCTGCTTCATGTGATTGGGATTCTTTGTCTTCTCCTCCTCCTCTCCTGTCTTTTCCCCCGTATGTCGGTGCGTCTGATGTCTTTGAAATACCTCTGCTGGGATCTGATGTGGGATGAGTTTCCCCTCCCCACATCGGAGTTAAAACCTCCGTCCAGCTGACCTTAGACACGGGCTTAGGGAGGAATCCCCCCATGTTACTGCAGGTGGGGCTGCAACAATATTGACTCAGGAACTCAGTTCATTTTATTAGTCTCATGTTCGTGTGTGTGTGTGTCTGTGTGTGTCTGTGTGTGTGCGAGAGACTAAAAGATGACGCACAGCAGCTGGAATCTATTCTCATTTTCAAACAGCCATCATCCAGAAAGCCCCTCTCCTCCCTTCTCTTTAAGTTCATCTTTTTCGATGCCAAAAAAAAAAATCCAAATTCAAGTATTCAGTGTCTCCATGGAAACTAGGGTTTAACCTTTTTTGGGCTTGCCAGTATTTGTCTTTAATTTAACACAGGGCTGCAGTATCAGTGCAAGAGAAATCATGGTGTTGGTATACAAAAACCTTTACACTTAAGTAGGGCTGCAGCTATCAAGTGTTTTTGTAATTGAGTATTGTAGCGATCATTAGGGCTGGGATGATTCACTTTTCTCCCGATTCGATCTGATGTATTGCGACTCTACAAGTATTGCGATTCGATATTACGATTTATTATTTATTTATTCTTTTTTGTTTACTTTTTTCACACTAGACCATGGGGAAAAGTTGAATCATACACTTCTAGAGACTCTTACTTTGGAAAATCTCTGAATTGATACAGTAAAAATGACACAAAGACTATACCACAATAAAAGCGGTAACTCCCTCCTACCTCCCCATTGACTAAAATTAAGCAATTGAATCTATTCTGGCATTTAAAAAAACGATTTTAAAAATGGCCCCCCAAAAAATAGCGATAATCCATTGATTAATCGAGTAATTGGATAAGGAATTATTTTAATATAATTTTTTTTAGGCATTTAATGCTTTTATTTAGATAGTGACAGAGGAAAGGGGAGAGAAGACCTGCAGCAAAGGGTCCAGGGCAAAACTGGAACACCGGGCCGCTGCAGTATGAAATGTTGAGGCTTTCAGGTTGTGACCAGGTTACATTTGAGTTTAAAGTGGATGTTTGCTGGGGTGTCCTAGTGGTTAACATCCACAGTTTGATTCCAGCTGGGGGTGTTTGTTGCATGTCTCTCTATCTCTTCATTTGCTGTCAATCTCTATAACATCGACTGTCTAAAGAATGCAAAAGAAAATGCCCCCAAAAAGCAGAAATGTTTGTCAGAGCAGGGCTACACTGGTACATACTGGTATTTCAGGAGCATTTTCTTCATTTTTCTTCTCTGCAGGAGCAGAAATACAGTATTATTAAATCTGTAACCCACAGAAAGTAATCAAAATGGATTACTTAGCAGGAATAGTCTATTCAGGCTCTGCACACATAGCACATGTATTTAACCACAGATCAGAATTAAACATGAAGATATTTATTTATAGCACATTGCATATTGCCATCGAAGCATCACACAGTACAAACAGTACTTGAAAGTTTGTGTAATTAACATAAAGGAATTTGTTTAGATTTATTTGCATTTAGCACAAACTTCCAGTATGGAAAATTTGTCTTTCCAGATTATTACCCTTATTCTGTTTTCTAAAATATAAAATTCAGAATTTCTAAAAAAAAATAAGTGTTTGGAGCCAAAATGTTTACCACCGTGTGACGGTATGTGTCCATCGGGACCGTCATTTCCACGCATCCCATTAATTGTCTTGTGTAAGCAGCCATGCAATGCATTCTGGTAGGGCGTCGTGTTAGCCGGTCCTCATTTGCATAAAGTTGAGGTCTCTGCTACAACGCAAATCAGGGGCATCCAGCACGACTCTGTGCGCCTCTGGAGACTCCCGAAAAACTTTTCAACTAACCGTTTTTGATCTATAATGAAGACAGATTCAGCAATTGCAGGGCGTATTTCTCGCCTCAAATGTTTACAGAAACACATTTCGGTGAACTGTTTTTGTAATAAAAGAGAAAGTTTCCAAACGAGCTGCTGTTTTCTTTGTAGTCATGGGAGAGAAACTGACAACTGCTGTGTCAGGACACAGACACGCCCACACGCCAAGCAGCCAATGCTGGGACGCTGCGCATCCAAAAAAACGCCTCTGTGGACACATACCATGAGAGAGCACGGGCCAGATAATAAACATAGCTATTTGTACTCGGATGTCAAATATGGTCTGAAAAATCTACTGAGAAGTCTGGAAATTTGAGCCTGGAAAAGTATGGACTTTTAAAATGGAAAATGTGTAGGAACCCTGATTTAGAGTTTAGTGTTTGCCTCCATTAGAGCTGTGTGTAAAGACTGATTTATCACAGTATCGAAAGACAGTAAACACGTCTATTGAATTGGTGTACAGCCCAGTTGTAAATGGTAGTGCTGCAGAGTAGTATCTTAACTTTGCAGCAGAAGTCACTCAGACATGCAGCTATGCCGAGTCTCCGCACAGACGCGTCATACCGGAGGCCAAAAGTGGTTTACGTGCTCGGAAATGGAGCTCTGGTTAGTTTCCTGAACACCTGATAACCCCCTACCCAGCACTCCCCCACTTTCTCTCTCACACACACACACACACACATACCCAGGCTGTGTGTATGTAGCATGGGTTTAAAAACGGCTTTGGAGGCTTGCTGCTTTTAAGAAGTATGTAAGACGGAGAGTGAAAAGGAGATGTGGGAGAGTGATAAAAGAGTGAGTGAGACATGATGGAGAGTGTGGCGATGGTGACCGATAACTGTGAAGTGATAACTGTATGTGATGAAGTGCTCTGGCCAGTCAAGTGGGCGACAACAAGCAGGGTTTCTTATATACCTGATTATATCAAGGTTAAAGATATAATACCTAACATTTTCTAAAAATGACTTCACCTGTGTCATATTTTTTATTGAGTTGTGTACTTTTCCCAAATGTTTCCAACAAAGTTCAACCCCAGAGAAATATGTAATTTTAATCAGGACATGTCTTCAAATGAGTTGTGAAAATGAGTCATAAATTAACTTTTTATCTGGTTTCAAGCCCCATTTTTATGCTACACTTTTTAGATCTTGGTGGCTTTAAACTATATATTTTAACCAGGAGAAGGACTTTTTCCATCAGACATCTGGATCTGAAATTATCACAGAAACAAACTGAGCAAAAGTTAGCAGCAGCAGCTAACTAGCTAGCTCTGTTTATACATCCTCCAACCTACAGCACCGACGCGTTGAGCTCAGCTGAACTGCGTCAGAAAAACACAGATTTTTAACGTGAAACTGCTTCATTCCGTGTTGTTAAATCACCGGGTCCGTTTGTTTTGGAGAGGGGGAGACCTCTGTGGATAATCCAGCTTTGGGTAAAGACCTCCTGGACGTCTGAATCTTAAGTCATCAGAGGAAAAAAAAAAAGGTGAACGCACTAGAAACACAGTTTTTTAACATGAAACTGCTTTATTCAGTGTTTTTAACAGTTAAAATCACTGGGGTTCGTTTGTTTTTGAGAGGAGGACCTGACCGGGAGAAACTGACCGCAATAACTGGCCTTTGTTATTGTTTTGATTGTGAGACCATAGCGGCAGAATACTGCATATTGCACATTTAAATTAAGTTCATAAATCAGTAGAATTGAACGTGCGTCAGTCAGTGAATGTGGTGCTACTTAGGACAACAACATAGTCTCTCTGCTTGGAAAGTATTCAGTAGCAAAGTATACCTCGGCATTTTGCAATCGCCTTCAGAACAGTCATAAATAACAACTTGGACAAACAACACAATTGGAAACTCCTCGCCTGCAAAAAGTGAAACCATTTCTGATGATGAGGATGCATCGACAGATGTGCACACAGAGCAAAACACGGACATTAGGAAGTCTGTAACACAACATGCTGATAGGTAGACAACATGTTTTGAGTTCAATGCTCCCCAGGCAGCGTTTTATTTGTCTTGTGTGCACATCTGAAGCTTAAATAAATATTTTCCCTTTTTGCAGCAAAGCAGCTTTAAGTCTTAATGTTGTTTCTCTCAGCCTCCTCACTGTATTTGACAGATACCAGCGGTTAGATGCATAAAACTCTGTAGATTCACGACAAAGTCAGAAATGTGCATATGCATTCTTTTTGCGTCAGATGTAGAAAGCCGCACTTACGCCTGATTCTGTTTTTGTTTTGTGGTCAAATTTTTATAACATGTAACAATCAAAAAGCAAAGTTATTCTCGAAAATGACAAACAACAATGCACACAATCAGAATCCAAAACTAAAACAAAACAAAAACATCCATCTCACTTAAGGGTCCGATTCTGTTTTTATAAATTTCAGAGCTGTGTGCACATGCACGAGCCTCATTTCCTCTCCAGCAGTTCGCCATTAATGGATGTAGAAAACGCTCTTAAACATCCGTTTGCATATTGATACTTGTGCCTGCTCCAACACTCAGACCTGTCAATGAGAAATACGACAAAAAAAAAAAGCAATTTGTGTCACATCGGTGAGGTTCTCCACATGTGCCGCTGTCATTACGCACGGCTGCAATTTATAGCGTCCGTACCACTAATTCATCACGTTTCTGCAAACCATCATTGCAGTAAAATCTCAATCGTGATTATTATTAAACATCAGAAGGATGATCAATTATTCATGCATAGTGCTCATGTTGAAACAGACTTTACAAAGTGCTTCAGAGGATCAAATTAAATGATCATTAACAGCGAGATGACAGCTCAAATGTAAATAAAAAGAATGATGAAATTCATCACTCATAAATAATTTAAAATTCATTTTTAGAAATGTGTCTTTGATCTCCTCCTTATCGTATCACCTGCAGCTGTCTCAGCTGGTGAGAAGTCAGTGAGGTGCATATAAATATCTGTTTTGTGTGGGGGGGGGGGAAAGGCATACACATGTTTTTTGTGCATATGCATCGTTTATATATCTGGTACCTGTAATAAAGAGTGACTTCTGTTAATGCATTACAGCTGCTGTGTTAAAGTGATGCACAGTTTAGGGTGCAAATCTTCACTCACAGTGTATGTAACATTATATCATACTGATATATATTGTGATAGATTACATTTTCCTGAAACTCAATGGATAATACAACCAGATGGGAGTGTCTGTTTTTCTTTGGCTTAACCTGATAGATGAAGATATAATGCAACCTAATACAACCGGAGGTATCTCTGACAGTTGAGAAAAGTATATCACCTCCTAGCGCAGATATTTCCCATCCTTTTGTACAGTATAACAGGGTTTACCCTTCGCACACCTTTAGAGTGGCTGCTTTATGGAATTAACGATGTGAGAGATTGTGTTTTCTGATTCTGTTTCCTGTGCTGACTGTTAAATATGAAAAAGAACAAAAACAGAATTATAGTTTTGTCATACATTTTCAACAGACGTGGCGGCCAATAAGACAAAGGTGGCCCAGTTAAATCGGCAGGGAAAACCCTGTGTATATATATCTCGCATGACAGCGTACATATTACTCGAGTGTAATAAAGTTACTGTGCTTATGTTGAATATAAAGTTTTATGAAGACAGATGTACCAAATATGCCGTTTTCTGTCGACTCCATTTCTCCGCTCAGACAATAAGAAGGAAAAAACGCTGATGTAATTCCAGTCGTGTAATGCAGTGTGATTTATGTGACAGTTAGTACTTAATGCTATGTGAATACAATGAATACTATTTCCTGTTCCTTCCTGTGCCTTTTTTTACACACTAACATTCCACTGTTAAGAGGTGTGAAGTTACTCAGTGAAACCCCGGGAGAGGTGATAGTATTTAAACAAATGTACTCTTTCAGCTTGAAATTTTAAATGTGATTTTTTTTTTTTTTTTTTAACTCAAATTCAATCCGGTCTGACATTAATTTGCTGGTTTACAAGCAGGAAAGTCCCCTAAAAGTTTAATCCACCTCAGTGAAGCACACACACGTACACTCACACATGTACACTCGCACACGCACACACATATGAGAGACAGGCACCAGGTGGGATCTGGTTTTTACAGCCAGAGAGTGAAGTGAACTCACTTTCTCATACGAACACAGACGTGACCTCCGACCTCTCCTCTGGGAGACCTTTGACTCTGAGGCGTTAGTCAGAGAGCATGATGGGTGGATTTTGAAGTCAGGGTTATCTCTCACACGGCGTGCTTTCTCTACACTTCGGTCTCACACACATTCACACACACTTTTTTACGGATGAGCAGTTTGTGTGTGTGATAGAGCATGCGGCATGTGGTAGATGAAAGGCTTTTTTGAGACCATAAAAGGAAACGTGGGGAGTATCTACTGAGGCAGTGGTTCCAAAACCTTTGTTGATTTACTATTAAAATATTTTCACTCTTAGACACGTCCTTTGCTTGCAAACGTCTATAGGATTTATTTCAAACAATGCGTGTAATTAATACAGAACTGCAACTTCTGTGTGCCTCGTCATATTTTCTTGTCTTTGTTTTGGAAGTTTGTGACATTAGATCCATCATCTTTTTATTTATATTTAACCTTGCCTTATAACTAGTCTTATAACTCTGCCCCCCATAGGGGTTGCGCCCCTATTTGTCACCAATTCTAACTTCTCCCATGAAGACATATTTTATATTATTATAACTTTTTTGTCCTAAATTGTCATTAATTATCTGTTTATACAGCAGCCTCCACTTATGAGTGTCCGTGAGAGGAGATTTAGGTGTTTACAAATACATTAATAAACAGTTATCTCTGCTCATAGCTATGTTACAATATATTATAAATCATTTATATACTGCGTACAAAAGACAAATAGGGGGACTTGGAGTAAAGTGTTCCCACAAAATGAAACAAAAACCCTACTTTAGCAAATACTGGATTTTCAGCATGATGCCGATATTGAATATATATTTGTTATATATATATTTGTGCATTTTAAAGAGTTGTGACTAACATAATGTTCTGTGTGGGACTCTTACATTAACTGTTGCAAAATAAACGTGTCAGTGCTCTGATGGATACACTATGTACAGTAATGGAGACACTGTTTCTAAACCACCTTAAATTTATCTTTGACATTTCTCTACTGCGGTTTCTTGTTACTGAAAGTCATTTAAGCTGATACAATATATGTTTATATCAGCCCGGCTGGTTTGCTGACTAAATGCATTTCTACTCGGGCTTATCAAAGAGTAAATCACTGAAACTTGTATTGGCAGATGTCAATATTGGCCAAGAAATACGTCGGTAAATGGATAATCGGTTTACCGCTAATATATACAGTGTGTCACCCACCAGCTTGAGCACACACACTTAAAGAAACACACACTTTCTCCCTCCCTCGTCTCCATCAGGTTTTATCTAACATGATAACGGCTGTCTACACCGTTGCCCTACTTTGTGTGTGTGTGTGTGTGTGTGTGTGTGTGTGTGTGTGTGTGTGTGTGTGTGTGTGTGTGTGTGTCATAAATAGTCCTGTCTCACAAGTTTAGTCACAGGTATCACTGTCATATCTTTGCTCGACCTTGTGTGTGTGCGTGTACGTGTGTGTGTGTGTGTGTGTGTGTGTGTGGCACAGCAAGGAAGGAGAATTAGGGCACACAGACCTACAGTACCATATAAGTCTAATATACGTAGTAATTACAGGGTTCCTACAAAGTCTTGAAAGTTTGGAAAATACTTGATATGAAAATGCTGCATGCTTAACTGTTATTTTGTTTTCAATGTTAGGAATATACTTGAATTTGAATATATTCATTTTAAATTTTTTTACCGTTTTCTGACATTTTATAGACCAAACGATTAACTGGCAGATTAATCGATTATGAAAATAATCATTAGTTGAAACCCTAGTCTCCTGGCGTCTCACACCAGACTAACCCTAATCCTAACCCAGCATTCAATAATCTAATAATAATACTAGAGTAATAATATATTATGTGTATTTGATGATTAAAGGCTTCGAGAGTCTGGAACTTTTTCGTTTAGGTACCTTGAAAGTGCTTGAAAAGTGCTTGAATTTTACTCTTAAAAACCTGTATGAACCCTGTAATTACATGAGTTAATTAGCGTTAGAGGTAGAGGTGTGTACATTCACTGCATGTTGACCCACCATACAAACTCCCACAGTGACAGAAGTAGTCTGACATCAAAGACTTCCCTAAACCTCCGTTGATGATACCGCTGTGCCTCAACTTGACTGGAAATATGCGAGTGTGTGTTTGACAGACAGCGTGTAGCAGGTCTTATCTGGGCTGCTGTTGTGTTTGGTGACATACTGCTGCATTAGCATTTCCTGTCAGGCCCTGTGCTGTTTGCGAGGAGAGAAAAAAAAGAAAAGAAAAAAAAAAGCTGTTAGGGATTATTAGAATGAAAGCTGCAGAAAGGAGCTGCAGAAAGGATAAACTGAACAGTTTGTTCTTGTTTTTGCCCCATCGCATTTTGCTATTTAGCTGACACGCTCAAATAAGCTTTAAATAAACAAGCTAAATATTGTGTCCCAGGTCAGGCTTGTAGCCTTTAAAATGAATGTGTCCTTTGTCCCTTTTTCTTTTACCTTTTGTGAGAAGTTATTTCAACTTGTGAAATGAACACCAATCTAAGAAAAAAAAATCCCCTAACCTTGGTTGTGCAAGGCCCAGCACCTTAGGCTACATTCAAATTATGTTTTCATTTTAAAATGCATGTCTTTTGCTACGTTTCTACCTCGCGTACACACTACTCTGCATCAAATTATGGAGAAATGCATCATTAATAGTATTGAACTTTTATGTCAGAGGTCCAGTTTTAGTTCATCCTACAAAACTGTGAATTTAGGGGTATGTAGACCTGAATTCTATTATTTTGTATCATTATTATTGACCATTTCATCTCACGGCTCCAGTAACTTTGCATTGTTGTCAGACCTGGACAATGGCCTAGAAATTAAGAATTGCTGGCCTGGACTATGGCCTTGAAGTAAGGAGGATTGGACAGTAGTCTGGAGATAAGGGGATTGTAGGAGTGGACCATACTTGGAGGTGTGGGAGTTGATCCTGATCTGGAGCTATGGGTCTGTAGGAGTGTACCATGTCTTGCAGCTCCAGTAAATTTGTTTGTATTCGAGTTAGAACTGCTAACTTTTGCTGCTAACCACTGCTTGCTTTTTAAAGAATATAAATAAAACCCATCTAGTTCATTTTTGCACATCAGCACCCACCTTGTGTCTGCTCCGTACAGCATCAGCAGCACAGAGGAGTCAGATTTAACTTTCACAACAAGACGATGGCGGAGGAGTTAGTGTCAAAGTGAAAAGCAGAAGTGAAGAATTGGATCATTTATATCATGTATCTTTATCGTTTATAATAGATTATCAGTGTGTTTTCTTGCCAGATTCACTGACCAATG
>JAOVVB010152655.1:0-11785 GCA_028570985.1 Heterobranchus longifilis | reverse complement strand
ATTTGATGGGTTTTCTCCCAGAGTCCAAAGACATGCAGATTAGGCTAATTGGCATTTCAAAATTGCCTGTAGAGAGAGAGAGAGAGAGAGTGTGTGTGTGTGTGTGTGTGTGTTTCCCAAGATGATTTAGCACCCTGTCCACAGGATAAGTGGTATAGAAGATGAATCAATGAATGCAGTTTCTCTAAAATCAGTCTTACTTTGTTTGTACTTTACAAATGACTGCACGTACACGTGGAATACATTCACTCATAATTAAGACTACATTTATGATAATAGGTCAAAGTTTACGGTTAGGGTGACACGAGTCCCGCCTCGAGGTCTGTGTGCATGGTGTTTGCATGTTCTCCCCATGCTTGGTGGGTTTTCTCTGGGTTTCCTCCAACAGTCCAAAGACAAGCAGATTAGTGTAATGTATTATGTGCGTATTAAGTTTCCTGGGAAAGGCTCCAGGCCCCCATGACCCTGGGCACAGGACAAAACAGTATAGAAGATGAATGAGTTTAAGGTTAAAGGTACATTTCCAAAATAAATGTACGTAAACATTTATAGGTCAAGGTTGTGTGTGAAAAGTGTTATCATTACATATTTTTACGGCCTTATTTAAATAATTATTTTAGTTTTTGCTGCTGTTGACAGACAACAAGCCACAAGTGTGCTAACACTCCAGTCTCTCTCTCTCTCTCTCTGACTGTGATTACGACACCGCTGTGCTACTTTACGGCTCGGAGTGACGTGTACGTCACCACAGCAATGGCGGACGCTGTAGAGGAAGTGCTTCAAGGCAGCTGGTAAGAGAGCGATGGTTTGTCTGTTTTCATCAAAGAAAGAAACCTCGAAGCGAAGTTATACCGCTGGTAATATATACCATGATACTTTATTTGTCTTAAAACGAGTCAAAACATTGCGGTCCACTAAACGTGTGGAAGAAAAGCAGCGGTGTTTGGCTAGTCTCCTAGCCTGGGTTTTTTTTTTTCCCGAGAAGCTTGCGCTTAAATCCCAAACGTAAAAAAATAAACATGTTAGGGCACTGTGTAGTGTAAAACCCTGAGCGTGTGTTACACTGTGAGTAGTGCACTTATACCTGGAATACTGAGTGGATTGGAATAGAGCCATTGTATTGTTAGGGGGCTTCAGTAAACATTTTATAATGAACAGCTTTATTGTGTCGCGTCGCTGTTTAACAGTGGTCAGGTTTACTGTCAGGGGGAACAAGCAGACTGAATGAACTGGATTTATTGCTTGGTTTAGATCCCTGTAAAACTAGTATGATTTCTGGTAACGTTGCTGTTTAAAGTAAAGCTGGTTTATTTAGTCTCGGTGTGACACCAACTCATATAATGGAATGAAGTGGCTTTAATGATGAGGGGTTTAATTTAAAGGTGTGTTTTAATAAGGACAGGCTAAATATGCTACTGTTATATACTTAATATACCCCCCCCCCCCCCACACACACACAATCACTATAAAATTATATATTGCAGCATAATTTTGCATCTTTGTTCATCACTCACTCATCGTCTATACCACTTTATCCAGTACACAGGGTCACAGGGGGGGCACATAACACTGCCTCTGATATGTGTATAATGCTTGAAGTGCGATCGTGGCAGGATGTGATTGAACAGTGAGAAACGCAAGCACTCAAAGGTCTTGTGTGTTATCTTTTCTGATTACAGTCCTCTGGTTTAATCGTTTGTTTCAGCGCCTTACAGTTTATTCTAAAGATATCACAATAACTGGCTGATCACTTTAACGTCTCAATTATAGAAACAGTCATTAAAATATTTATTTGCTCAAAAAAAAAAAAAGTGTATAATGTGATGACTACCTCCAAATGATGGAATAGATAGAATGAATGAACTGGATTTTAATGCTTTAATTCACAGACATTTCTGAATCTTTCTGAAAGGTATGCTCAGTCATGTGACTAGGGCTCATTATAATATTTGAGGAAGCAACGTGGCTGAAACAGATGTGAAAAGAAAGTAACACAAGCAAATGCCAACACATTTTTCCAAAGAAGATATGTAAAGTGAGACCTCATACTTTCACAAAGAACAACAGTTTTTAAAAATGGTGATCATGTGATTTTGAATTATTATTTTTTTCTTAAAGGTACTTTGCATACATTTGCACAAACTAATTTTACTTTTGGTTTCCTTTGTGAAATGTGCGCACACTGATACTGCTTATATACCAACATCTTAAACATGGAGTTTATTACAAGCAGCACATCGCAACCACCAACATGAAAACATATAAATTATCATTTTTCATGATGGTTTAATACTAGGTAGATTACGCATTTTGCTATTGGAAGTGACGAGGATCATAATACATCGCTACTCAGTCTGAAGAAATGGTCACAGTATATCTTTACTAACAGCGCTAACATATACAGTATGGATGCACTGATCCATCAAAGCCTAACCTGTCAAAATATACCATAATGGTACTGAACCATGTCATTCAGCTTAACTGAGTAAGATTGGAACCCAGGCACGTACATAATGCTCAATAAATCTTTTCAGGGAAGTACTGAGAAAGTGTGCTTAAATCGAAAAATTGAGCCACATGATCAACCATCCAGGAGATCGTTAAAAAACAGTGGCTTCCAGTTTAGAGGTACTTCAGTGGTAAAAAGTTATTATAAACTATTACTGTATACTGATACCTGCCAGATACACTGGGTCAGGATCGAATCAGATGTGGCGCTTTTTAAAAAATTCTATCCCGTTATTTTATTTCATGAGGATGTGTGTTGTTGAGGAGTTTGCATGTTCTCCCCGTGCTTGGTGGGTTTCCTCCGGGTACTCCGGTTTCCTCCCACAGTCTAAAGACAGGTCGGTTAGGTTAATTGGTGTTCTTAAATTGCCCGTAGTCTGTGAATGAGTGTGTGAGTGTGTGTATGTCTGTGTGCCCTGCGATGGATTGGCACCCTGTCCAGGATGTACCCCGCCTCGTGCCCTAAGCCTCCTGGGATGGGCTCCAGGCCCCCGCGACCCTAAATACAGGATTAAGCGTTAATGACGATGAGTGAGTGAGCGTGTTGTTGACTGACATGACACAGATCATGTATGTAACCTTGCTTATTTCTATACATCGCTGTCAGTACTCCCATGCTGTTTTGCATAACTTGGCAACAAAAATAAGGTAAGAACAGCTATAGCTACATTTTCCCGGAATAGATTCAAACTTGGCTGTTTACGTGGGCGACTGATCCGATAATATGTGCTCAAAGCATTTTTTTAACGTTTGCGAAGTGGTTCTGCTGGCTTTGAGACATTCAATCTGCTGGAAATATAACAAGGATGATAATAAGAAAGTATTTTCTACTCCAATGTTGAGTTTAAGTTCCATCTTTCCTGACAACTGCCTTCTGCCTTATCATGTTTGGTTACTAGAATACAAGTCTCAAGGATCGAACTGTTCCAACTGATGTGTTTATGTGATGCATTTTTATTCAGTTTGTCCTATTATTCCCAGTTTATTAGTGGAATAGTGAGGTCTTTCAAAATTCAGCCAGCGACAAGAAGATTTTTTGGGGGGGTCCACACTAAGTTTTTATTTGTAGTTGCCAGCAAGAAAAAAAAATGTCCTGCTTATTATTGACCTTTGCTATACAAAATCCACCTTTGGCGCTTTCGCTGAGGAAACTGAACCAAAGAAATTTTAGCACAAAGCTGCCATGTCGGGGAAACTGTGCATGTCAGCTAGTTGTATTGAGAGAATATGAAGCTGCTGGCTAGACTCCCATATAAGTGTTGAGGATGCGCGGATTGCAGCTTGTAGCAGAAACATCGGCCAGCGAGTTGCAGAATTTTTGTTGAGGGCACAATAAACCCAGTGTGCTATGCTAGGAACGCTGTTAGACAAAGATTATGATCATACGCTGCTTGAGGTCATGGGTGAACCACACCTGGAATACACACGCAGTTGTAAAAGAATAACACACTGTTAATTGATGTCTTTCTTGGTTCGCTAACAATAGTGAATAATTAAATATATGTTATTATTTACTCTAATAATAGGGAGTAATAATAAATAACAGTGATGTGTAGCTGAGAGCTGAGCTCAAGGAAGTGCTGATCTCTGCACCTCATCACATAGACTCATTGTTTCCTTTTCCTGTTCTGCTGAATACAAGCTCTGGAGTTTTCCGATGTAGGTGGACACCACTCAGGACGACTCAGAGATTATTTTCTAATTGTAGCTGTATGTTCTTTTACAGGGTTTTCAGTCAACAATAGATGGAGCAGCTGTGCAGACAGTGAATTATCCAGACAATAGTACTATCACACGTTGCAATGATTTCTAACACGGTTCAGCTCACTGGCCTTCTGTGTAAACGTCTTTATGTAGAAGAAATGTGTTCCTATGTCATCTGATGGTCCCGTCTCTTTATTAAAGCTAGACCTTTCACTATTGGTGATAAATTGTGCTTTAGGTTTATTTATTGTCAGTGGTTGGAATGTTGTCAAGTGACATATTTGACAGACTTACAGTCTATAAAATGCAATGTACAGATTCTTTTACCTTTACTGTTTTTCAGCTTTTCTTTTTCTATTATTTATTTTTTATTACAATGGATTAATATCATTATGTACACCATGCCTCAGTGCTGGTATGTGAGAATAACGTTTAAAAAATGTTTTAAAGTCAGCCTCGCTGTTTAAAAGAAGTGGTTGATAGTGGAATGATTCTTTAGAGTTGGATCTACAAAACTGAACCTCTGTGTGATATCATTCATTCCAATCAAGTTTAGACCTCTATGAGTTTGAGTTTTGTTTAGATTGCCCATGGCGTATCCTGCATAGGTGCTGTCCCTAGTTTTTTTCACTTCAGGATAAACTATAAAAACTCCTTTTGTAATGCGATTTGAAAGTCTTGTCCAATCACGGCTTTACAGCCAATCAGGGGCGTCTGTGAGCTCACGCTAGCAGAAGGAGCGGATAGCGCTGTCCTCCGAGTGTGTTACTCCGCCCCCAACAGTGCGTGAGCGAGCAGTTCGAAAAGATGCGGTCGGCTGGCGTCGCAGGTTACGTGATGGTCTTCGGCTCTCCCGACTGAGTGGTAGCAGTAGCCTTAATGTGGGCGCCCCCTAATGACGGGGAGGAATTGGGCACGACTAAATTAGGGAGAAAATCTGGGAAAAATATACATTTTATATACATATATACAGTTTCCCTTCATTAAAACTAATGGAGGCAAACATGTTCCAGCAGGTTTAATACACCTTTACCCAAAATGAGCTCCATAAAGACAGAATCTGAAATGGGTCGAGTGGCAGAACTGGAGTGGCCGTCACAGAGCCCCGACCTCGACCTCAACCCCACGAAGTACGTTTTAGGTGAATTCTGAAATCAGTGTCTGACCTCAATATTGCTCAATATTGTGGCTGAATGAGCCGAAATCCCTACATCCATGCTGCAAAATCTTCCCAAAGGAGTGGGGGTTATTTTATCAGTGAAGGAGGACTAAATCTGGAACAAGATGTTCAAAGCACATGTGGGTCCGATGCTCAGATATGTACTGTTGGAATTTTCATGATGGTAAAACGGACCAAAGCAAGTAAATCTCATCTCTACATCTACGTTTATTTAAAACCTAGATGTTCCTGCGCCTTCGTTCGTGTGGAAATTAATTGCACAGTCATAAGCTTGTTTCAAAAGAAGTACAGCGATGTTAAATTTTAGAATAAACTAAAATTTTTGTGTTATAATAAAGTGCACGGAATGAAGATGTGAGATTGCGGTTATTAAGTAGATTTCAATTGCACACTCATAAGCGCATATTTAAAAACCGTATAGTGCCATCTGTTTAATTTTAAGATGAACTAATGATTTTTCTCAAGTTTTTTTATTTTTCATTTTCTTTTTTTTTTATGAAATGAGGGCATTTTCAATTTATTAAATTATAAATTATAAATGTTAACCGTCATGCAAATCCGATTTGACCAATTAATCGGAATTGAGCAATGGGGCTTGTAATGTGAATGTAGACATGGAGATTTACTGTATGTCTAGTTTTCAGTAGGAATTTCTCCTCCCTTTTTATACACAGTTTTGTCAGTATAATAGTTAATGACTCTCTCTCTGTTAGATTGCTTTCTAAAAGATTTGCCAAAAGCATTCCCCATCAATACATAATTTTATCCTGACAGTGTAGACAGTGTAATTGTACCTAAGAAATGCTGCTCCAATCATAAAGCCTGTAATGATCATTACGAACAGATTTATTTTACTCTTAGTAGATTTTTTTATAGTATATAATTGTAGACAAGAAATGATCCATAGACTACTATCCGGTGTCACTCATAAAGCACAACTCATTCATATTATACCAAACAACTCTATATTTTAACCTTTTTAAATGTCCACACTTTTTTTGATTGTCTTCGGCCCATCTTGCTGTTTAATGTAACATGATTCAAGGGATTAAGCTGCTCGGCTGCAGTCGTCCACAGTCCATCATGGGCGCTTGTGAACATTTGTGACTTTTAATGTTTTTAACTATTCCACATTTAGTCTCCTTTTGCTCTTAAAATATCCTCCATTCTCCTGGAGAGGACTTTCCACTGGATTTTGGAGCGTGGCTCTGGAGATTTGTGTTCAATCAGCCATAAGAGCATTAGAGATGAGGACCAGTGCACAGTCAGCATTTGTATTCATCCCACAGGTTAGCCGAACTACAGTATGTGTTTATGGAGCTCGGGTTGTGTTTAGGAACATTGTCGTGAGGGAATCGGTTTGAGCCTCTTGCTTCCAGTGAAGGGACATTGTCATGCTACGGCAAACAAAGACATCCTGTACAGTTGTGCGCTTTCAACTTTGTAGCAGCAGTTTGGGGAGGACTCTTATACAGGGATGATGGTGTTTGAGGGTACGAAGGTTATACTTCAATCCGATCTATTATGCAGAATTAACTTGTAATAAAATTCTTTTTGTGCTTTTTCTATTTTTGTATTGGATCAACACTTAAACAATGTGATCACATCTACACTAAGAAGATTCCCTTCCTCAGTTTGTTGCCTAACTTTGTAGTTCTCTGGTATGACGTGGCTCTTCAGTTGCTCATTTACATTTGGAAGGGTAGAGAAGTCTGAGGTATGAAAAATGTTTTTTTTGGAGCATTAACACACACACTTTGGAGGATCTCTGAAACCTGTTGTGTTGACTTGTTAAAGAAAGTAAAATATGGGACCTTTAAATCTAACCATGTACTTTAAGTCACTTAAATGAAATTCAAGGTGCAAATATGCGCCGTTGAGTGTGCTATCTCAGCAAGAAAAAGCTTTTGCCAGCCCAGATGGCATAAAATTAATAACATTTATCAAAATAGGGCTAAGGTGATGTAACATTGAGAAAATCTCAGGTTTAAATTGGGGGGAAAAAAGCGGGCCAGATGTTATTCTATATCAGCGGTCATGAGGAGTGTCCAAGTACTTGGGGAGAAAAAAGTACCAGAGCCAGTCAATATATGGGGATGAAAACTGACCAAAGTTCAGCCACTCTGGTTTTCTCAATGGTAACCATTGAGGCAGACCGTCACATGCATTTATGTAAATTATTTATCTGAAAGCAGCTCTCTGGACCGAAGCATAACTACAGTGCTCGAGACAGGACAAACTTTTTCCCCCCCAAATTTTCTTAACAAAAATCACATGGCTTATTTCAAACCATTCAGTAGTAGTTCATGTGCATGCTCCATCCCATCTGGATTCACAGCGCATACACCAGATCACTGAGCAGTCACCGAGAGTGTCCTCACAACCATGCTCTTCAGACACGAGAGAAAATGCATCTGCTGCTGCATCTTTTCATGGACGTTTTTTTGTGCTATAGCTTTGAATCTATTGAGCTGAATTTCCACTGTCGCTCCATCAACACTGATTGGTGTGTAACTCCGTCTGCGTTTCCAGGAAGCCCGTGACAGCATCTATTTTGCCATCTTTCAGCCAAGCCGTGATGGTGGAACCAGTTTGCAGACCGTGAGTGATGGGCATTGTTTTCACAACAGACGGACAGATTCTGTGTGTTTGTGTGTGACAAAGAGCCAGAAGGTGTGTGGGAAGGCGGCGCTTTGTTCGGGGAGTTTTGTTTAGCCCAGCGGCTGTCTGGCAGATGGAAAAAATTTTTTCAACCCAAACCCTGTCTGCATGTCTGTGTGGGTTTTGGTTTTAAACCTGCAACGTAGCCTTTCCATCTGATTTATTTTTCAAACCAGTGCTTTTATCTAGGATCTTAAATCACTGTCACACTTATCACAGGTTTTAATAAGAAGAGATGTGAAATTGTGTAATAAATTGTGTAAAAAGGTTACCGCAGCATCATCGCAGATACTTTGGACTATGCAAAATGCTTGATTATACTTTGTTCCCCCTGCAAAAAAACTCAACAACATCAAGACTTGCAGACTTGGAAAAGGACCATAGGGCTTAGAGTAGAGATGCACTGATTGATGTTTTCTTGGCTGATACTGATTGCCTGAGCTTTGACCTGCTGATTTTGATTTTCTTTCCTTCCAGGAACCATAACAGACCATAACATAAACACGTTTTTGTAACTTTTGTAAAAATGGAAAATCCCTTTGCATCAGTATTTATATGAACCTTTTTCTTTAGGACTGCACAGGCCTTCGTTTCATGCAATTAAATAATCAAAATAAAGTAGATTCTGCATTTTTGTACAAATAAAAATTCTACAAAAAATGATCTGACGGCTACCAATCAGGGAGGATGAAAGCTATATCATATTTCCTTCTAGACACGCAATGCCAGCAGATCTTATCTTAGGAGGAAAGCACTAATTGTGTTGATTCACAGGCTTTCATGACTGGCTACTGTCGCTTTGTTTCATGTGAGAATGCAAGTGCGCGCTACTCCTCTCTCCTTTACCTCCTGGCTATGGATGGCCGTAGCAGGATTTTTACTTGTGCATTTATTTGTACTTTTTTTTTTTTTTTTGGCGCAGCTAATCAGCTAATTCATCAGTGCATCTACTGTGTAGCACAGAGTGTCAGTGATATTTTTATTAACGTGATAACAGTTTAGCTAGTTAAACTCCTGCAGCCAGTTTCCCCAATACAAGCTGTTCTCTATTGTAGCCTGCACTGATCCATATGTGTTGGCTACTACACTATGTGTAAGTCCAGTATGTGCCATTATACACTGAAATACACTTTTATGTAAAGAACATAAAATTGTAAGTGGTGTAATGTAATCATAGACTAGGTACTGAAATACGCTTTACTGGAATGTTGTTTCGGTAACCCGAGAGCCTAAGCAGAACAAGTAACTGAAGTAAAAATACCAGCAATCTATAACTCATGTCCCTAGTTTATTGTGAAACACAATCTGTTTGGATTTTGTTAAATGCTTAAATTCAGAGACGGTTCTTGCTTAATGTAAGAAGACACCATTGCATCATGTTTGGCTGATTGGCTGGTGAAATATGTCACTCTGTTTACACGCTAGTTACACCTTACTAGTTAATTAAACTACCCAGCGCTAGTTCTGTGTTTTTTTTTTTTTTTTTTTGGTTTAGGACCAAATTTACAACCTGACCTCCAATCAAACTTGCTTTCAACTAGATTAACATGCTGTAATCTATTGTCATCATCGTGCTTTGGAAGTGCTGGAAGCAGAGCTGGACAGCATATACCACGTAAAATGTTATAACATGATATCCTCCATCACACATCCTTCCAGTCCCTTCAGCTACTGACAGTTATCGACCGACAGTTAGTGTAGTTTACTGAGGCGAAAGTGGGTACAACTCCTACCAGTACTTTATTGCCAACAGGTTAGGAGAGTAAACCATGGAGGTGGAGGACAGTTCTGGAAAATTCTAGTAATTTTCTGTTTATATTTCCACTTTTAGAACTCTGTCTCTGTCTTTACTTTTCTTTTAATTATTTTTTTAATCAATGGCAGTATTCAAGGAACATGCTTCGTAATTCTGAGTAAGCCTTCCATGTGCACTTGAAGTGTAATATTTGTATATTGTGATGCTTATACCAAGAAAATTCCTTTTTAATAATGATATGTTTTGGACTTTCATGATAAATGATGCAACATTTTGAAGATCCTGAAGCTTGTGGTGAAAGAAATATATTAGATTCATTAGATGCTTTGTGATAAGAGGAAGTGTAAGAGGATGGGATTAATGGCTAAGTGACCCATGAGTGACCTCATGCATGCATGCGTTCCTTGTTTTTTTTGAGATCCTAATTAGTTAGTGTCTAGTTAGTTACTACATTAGTTACTACATTTTCAGTGTTTCCTTTCCAGTTTTCGTAAATATTTGATTTGTTACATAATAATAATTACAGTTTGTCTTTTTTGTTTTTGGCAGATTCTGCACTGAACTTAATGCTAGAATCCTTTTGATGTAGCCAAATGTGTGTTTTTTTTTTTTTTTTTTTTTTGTTCCTAGTTCCACGCTGACGAATGGCATGTTAGTGTTAGATTGGTGTTGATTTATTATCCTCATACCTGCATGTGAGAAACATGATCCAGACACAGCTTACTGAATCCAACTCATCTTTTTATTGCTGCTCAACACTAGACCTTTGTGTCCTTGTGCAATGTAGTCATTCGCAGTTCATGCGTACACACACTGTACACACTCATCCTGTCTGACTTTCCACATATTTGCTTTTCGCGAGATGCCGGAGTCTCTCCAACACATCTCTTCGCCATTTTAAGGCTATTCTCCTGAGGCTGTTCTGATGAGTAACTGCATTCACATCTGCACATTAGACGTTTTAGGTCAGCGCAGAATAATGTAACCCATATTTATCATATCGCACCTTTTGATTGAAGGCTTAGGTTGAACTCAAATTGCTGTAAAAGGATTGCATGAGTTCGGGTTGACCTTTTAGCTTGAGTAAGTCTCTGAGCTGTTCAGGTGCAATTTAATACCACTAACCTCAGTCTCAGTCACGTTATCCTGTAAAGAGAGTCGTCATGCCTGTCTACAGCTACTGCTTTCTCCTTCATGTCTGTATATGTGACGACATGGCCAAACACTCAGCAGATCTGTCAGCTTGCTTAGATGCTTGTGCATGTGTGACTCTTGGCATTTTAGGTTCAGTGTGCTATAATTGTTTGTTCATCTGTTTAAGAGGAACAGATTGTGTCTTGAAAATGGCAAAATCCTTATATTTATGAAGCAATGCCTGCGCTCACTGCTTACTAATGAGTAGCTATGATTGTGTTGCCAAATCCAAAGTGACTGATGTGTTTTTTAAAAACGTTCGATGCAGAGTTTCAATGTGTTCTTCAATGATGCAGCCTTGTTCCATGTGTAATGTGTCAAGTCAAGTAGGCTTTTATTGTCATTTCAACCATATACAGTTCAGTTCACAGTGAAACGAAACCGCGTTCCTCCAGGACCAAGACGCTACACACAAAACAACGTAGATTAACGACATAAATTAACAAAAACTAACTACTCTACTCAACTTTATTTGTATAGCACTTTAACAAGAATGCTCCACATAAATAATAAAGTAATATATTAAAGACATAATTAAAATCACATCACACACATTTAATCAAACACAATATATAAAAATCAACATCTCATGTTGGTTTAAACGCCAGAGAAAACATGTGAGTTTTTAGAAGGGACTTAAACACCTTCAGTGTTGTGGCCGTTGAATAGTCCAAGGGTAAGTCATTCCACAATTTGGGTGCTGCCACAGAGAACGCCCGATCACCCCTGAGCTTGTATTTGGTCTGATCTGATGATGGGGCATAGGGCTGAAGCCGATCCGT
>JAOVVB010152587.1:0-11787 GCA_028570985.1 Heterobranchus longifilis | reverse complement strand
ACTTCTGAGCACATCTCTGGTAAACACAAGATTTAAAGTGATGCTTTTGCATGATTCTTTGTGGAGAAACTCAGTTTCCTGTGGTGGTTTTTGTCCGTTCATTGTGTACGTACTCAGAAATTAACGCAACATGATGTCTACACAAACAGGTGGTTAAATAGCATGTATATCTCCAGCTTTAGTGACATATTTTATGGCTATTTCATATTATATTCAATTCATAACAATAACAGAACAGAGCAACTGTTAAACTGTACAATTAACCCAAATAGTGAACGCAATAACTGCTGGAAGTTTGTGTAAAACGAGACATTTGGATGAATTTTGAGCAGATTATTTCCTGGCAGTATTGTATCAGTTTTTTTTTTTAATGTTCCTATGTTGTGTAAACTTGTGTTATTGTGCGTGCCTCTGCAAATTGCCCCCCAGGGACAAATAAAATCTTTTGTATTTAATTGAGCTGACTTTTTGTTTTTAAGTTGACCCCCCCATGAAGCTTTGGCGACCCCTAGTAGGGATCAGGACCGCCAGGTTGGGAACCAGTGCTTTATATAATGATGAAAGTTGGCAAGGGACCACAGGTGATGTGACCGTGGAGAAAAGCTTGTATTGTGTATGATCTGCTCTGAACCTCCGCATAAAGCCTTAGACCTCCATTGGTTCCAGCAAGTTTCCTGTCTACTCTCATCTGCATCACAAAAAGAGGCCTTTTCTCTCTCTCTCTCTCTCTCTCAAAAAAAAAAAATACTGATCAAGCCTTATCTTTTTGAAACATGTAATCCAGTGTGGAAAGCCAGAGTAGCCATTAGACACTGTCCTCTGTGCCTCGACTCTCTGCCGTCTCAACCTTTGTAGCGAAAGGCCGGAGCGAAGCTTGTTTCCATTCAGCTGGGAGAGCTGGTCAAAGCCATAAGATCAAGCACTTCCCAACATTTTTTTTTTTTTTCCCCCGCTGAGAAATACTTGAGTTGTCTCAATAGTTTTTGGAAGATGGCGTGCAAAAGAATTCTCCATAGAACAAGATCTTATGTTTTCCCTGGTCTCCCGTAGGTTTGACAGCATTTTTGAGGAAAAGTTTGAAAATTTGGAAATGGTAAGTCTTAAATTGGGTAAAAAATAGGAGCCCCTCGCTGGAGACAGGCTGCCATTTTTATGCTTGCTTGTTTCCTTCTTTGCTTCTTTCTCTCTTTGCACATACTCTTGCACAAACCATCTGCCATACAGGTCCTGTGTGACTTTACTTCAAGAGCTCTTAGTGGCTGTCTTCATCAGCTCAAGATCTGCTGCAGAAAAACAGCTTTAATTGGTACTGAGAGGGAAGAGAAGCAGAAGGGGTCGCACGCTTCGCCACATTTTAGAGAAAAATGCTTGCAAATGATCAAGAATCGCATTCCACGCTTGTCCTTGGCAAAGACTTATAATGCCAACATCTCCACACAGATCTTTTGTCCCTTTTGTGTGATAAAAACACATAAATGCTTAGATTATTAAGTAGACTACTCTTCAAATGAACACATGTTCAAATTAGTGCCAATAAGACAAGCTGTGAAACTGCATCCCTTAGTTCACTCGGAGCAATAGCTCTGCAGGTTCCGTGGACGTAAATCAACTTGTCCGGCTAAAATTGCCAAGTGTAATATTTCAAGCCGCCCTGTCAATATCCCTGAGCCTTGAATTTGCCATACTAAGCAGTGTGCTCTGCAGCTAGAAAGATTGAAACAGCAAATGTCAGAACACGGTTGAGCTGCGTTCAGGATCCTGAGTTCCATGGGAAAAGGAAACCCTACGGACCGCAGCCAACAGTGCACTCTGATCCATTCCAGCAGGCAATTACGCCATTTCGCCAAGGCCACTAGGAAAGCTTCACTACAATTAGGCTGACAGAATTGGCCTCTCTGACACACTAGAGGAAACCAGGGATGTCCCCATCCCCCCCTTTCTCTTCTCTTTGCACTGTCAGGGTTCTTCTCCGCTCGTGTTGTTTCAGAAGAGCTTTGAGACATTAGCTTCTGTTGTTGCTCTAGCTTTGGAGACATTTCACAGCCCATTAGCTGCTCTTTCAGCCCCAACCACTACTCAAAACCAGGGAAAGAGGAAAAGGGGTGGGGGAGACACAGGCAGAGTGAAAGACAGTGTAATAGTTCAACATTTTTAGAAATTGCTCTCATTGGCTTTGTTACCAAGAGTTAGATGGTAAGATTGATATCTCTATATGTCTGTACACTAAATATGTAGCTGGGGCCAACAGCTAGTTAGCTTAGCTTAGCATAAAGACTGGAGGCAGGGGGAAACAGCTAGCCTAGTTCTGTCCCACAGTTACAGAATCCGTCTACCAGCACTTCCGAAGCTCATGAATCGAAACGTTATATGTTGTTTGATTAGTCTGTAGAAAAACTGAACTAGCGTTCCACTAGTTCTTGGCCAGGGTGCATTGAGTTTTTGTTGTTGTTGTTGTTGTTGTTGTTGTTGTTGTTGTTGTTGTTGTTGTTGTTTGTTTTGTAGGGATTAAACAATCATGATACAATTTGTTATTTTGTGAGGTTTAGAGGTTGTATTGTCCTCGCTGAGGTGTCCATACAAACGACACGGGAGTCAGCATGTAGCGTTCTAGCTGCGTATTTTATTCCAGACTCTATGTGCATGTGGTTATGTGGGCATGTGGATTTTGCTACATTTGGACAGAGCCTGGCCCATATTTCTAGTCTTTATGCTATGCTAAGCTAAACCACTGCTGGCTCTGTAGCTGCATAGTTAGCGTAGAGACTTGAGCGTAGTATTGACTTTCTCACCTATCTCTCGGCAAGAAAACGAATAGGCATATTTCCCAAAATGTTAAACTATTGTTTTAATATGTTTTGGCATTAAGAGGAACAATGATTTCTGAAATGATCTTACTGAGAACAACTGCAGGGAGATACAGTTTAGCCTCGGTAATTTGACCATAAAATACATTCATATGGTACATGAGATGCTACACTGAACTGTCTCTATAAAATCCCTGTTACCTTTAGTGCAAAAAAAGAAAGAAAGCATGAAACACAAGCAGTAGAGATGTGCAGTTGATGGGGTTGAACAATTTGCACGGTTGGCAGAAAAACCATAATCAATCCGGAGACTATAGATAAGGGCCCTAAAACCAGCCAAGCGCAGCGTTTTCTCTTATCTCAATTACACCTTGCCCTCCTGCCTCAGGTACAGCCAATTAAGCTCGGAGAGGATGCACCGGCAGCCACTTCACATTGAGAAGGCCTATCAGACGACTACAAACACACCCCTGCAGAGGGAGCAGAGAGGAGCTTGTTAAGCACAGGAAGAAACAGGGAGGGAGGCTCCAGTATGTACTGTTTTCCACTGCAGGTATATACGAATCCAGTAACCGCTTTTGCGTCGTGTGACAGCAGCATCTTGGATTAATGACAAATTAAGTCAGCTAATTGATGACAGACTGTGGCATAAAATGCAGACATTATTGACTGTATGCCACAAGATAGTTAAAGTGTTTGTGTTTTCAACAGCTGCTGTTGCTGTTCGGCTGAGTCACCAGTCACTGAAACACTGGACACCATTGTATAACTGAACGATGTTTACTCTGTGGTCATCGTGGTCTACAAAGGCAACATACTTTAACTCCCCAGAGGGTAGGACTGAGAAAAATAACTTCAAAGTTGGTTTGCTGTCCAGCTAAATGAATTGCAGGCAAAGTATTGGAAATGTGGCAATTCTTTGTTTTTAATGAGGTTATTTATCTACATGACCTTTGACCCTTATTCAGAAGTTAAGGTACTCCGCCTTTGCATTGTCAGTAAAATAAAAAAGGGCCATGCTGAGGCCTTAACTTCCATTTGATGTCTCATTTTGTTGTTGATGGCAGTAAGTAATATACTGTACGGTAATAATTATGACCGAGATAGAATCTAGTGATATATCATGAAACTATCCGCTTACTATAATATGAATAAATTAATCATTTGAAACCACTTTACTTTGATTGTCTTTTGATGAAACATTACCAACTCAAACTGGGTGAACTAATATCTGAATTGAATTAAAACAATACCTCTTTACTCAGTCTGCACAGTGTGTATGATGCGTGTGGAATGTTTCAGTGTATGACAGAGAACACAGAGGCAGAACACCGTAACTTAAGGGTGGGAAAACAGGAACTTCAGGTGTGAGTAAACAAAGCATTCAAAGTGCAATAAAACAAAGCCAGAGAATCTTAAGTGAAGTTAGGGGATTTTGCCTGCCTTGGTTTCATCAGAACTGATCATAGTTAAGGCAAACACAACCCACTATTTCCAACAACAACAAAAAAACACAGGAGACACAGGATATTTATCCAAATGATTAATCCAAAAATGACAAAGTTAAGGACTTTTGCCTTTGCACGGCAGAACTAATGTTATATTTCACAATAACGCCACAGTTAGTTAATTGAGTAATTAATTCTGTGGGACCATCAGAGACAGTGTCTTAGCCCAAATGCTAATGTTAGCTGATCATTAAGCAGTGTTAACTTGGCTGACGTCACTTGTTTCCCCATGTCAGGCCACTAATATGGTAGTCTGGCTTACTATGTAAACCATGCCTGGATAAAGCCTTACTTCCTGTCTCCGGGCAGGCTCCGCGGAGACAGGAAGTCAACAACGGCAACAGCCTCCGAGTTATCAACCTGCACACTGAAAATGACAAGTTTTGAAGATTTGGATTGTGCAATAAGGCAGGCCTGCTCTGTTCTTTCTGTGAATGACTGTAAAGATCTACAAAGAATAATGTTCACAATATTTTCGTTGAGGTGTTGAACTGAAACAGGTTCCCTCCTGACACTATTTTTGCAGAGGCACCATCGGAGCGTAGAGCCGCCCAGGACGACTGTGATAGGTTTAAGGAAATACAAACAGGCCAGGGAGTTTTTTTCATTATCCAGGAGTGAAAGCGCATTAAATCCAGACTTTCCCCCAGAGCGGACACAGCACTGTGGACTACGTGAGACTACTAATATGGTGAAACAATTCCTAGACATCGTTGTCAAAAGTAATGTTCCATAGAAAGTAACAATAAAAGTATATTTGCACACTTCTTAGGACAGCTTGCATTCAAACACGTGCATATTATAGGGAGACGCCACAGCCGCAGTAATGGCGGGTTGTTTACTTCCGGTACTTCCACAGATTCCTTCCAATAACGCACATGCACATGTATGAAAACAGGAATTGAATGGCGTGAATGATGTATGCCGTGGTGAGTGATGAGCAGTCTGCTGGATGGCTGCCTGCTGGCTGCGTTTCATCAAGGGACCAAGGGCACACAGACCTTGCCCCAACACTCCCTCCTCTCACTCTCTCACCTGCTTTTTAATCCATCCATTACGTCCCTCCTCTTTTTCTGCCTTTCATTGTGGAACATCATTCACATTATGTGACTACTTAGCAGTACAGAACAGAAAGGAGGTGGGGAAGAGAGAACTCATGCGTGTTTTAATGTGAGAGCGGTTAAGAAAGGCAGAGATGAGGTCAAAATCAAGGATAACGGCTCTGGATGAATACAAATCTGTCTATTGTGACTTCTTATTCCCCGCTCTTTGTTCAAGCCCAACCAGATTGAAACAAAAAAAAGTGGCATACTGTTGCTTGGCAATGAAAAATTGATCACACGAGCTTCTCTGTGCCGTCTCCTGCACCAGCAAATGGGGGTTAACCAGACACACAAACCTCAAGTGCTTGATCTGAACCGCAACTTTACACTCCTCTTTTTTTCCCTCTCGCCACTTTGAGGTTTCAAAGACCAAAACACACAGCGTGTGGTGTTTTGTCTCCACCGTGTGATGCCACCACACCAATTCCGTCAATTTCACCCGAAACCATCATCCTCCGTGGAGCGGACGGCGAGTTCAGCAGGCTCACTTCTTGTCTCAGTGCCGTGCTGAAACTCTGATGATAAGATGTACAGTGGTAACATCCACTATAAGCGCAGGAGAAGAAGAGTGGCTGTGATATCACGCTGCTCACAGGGCAAAGCAGATGTCTGGCCAAAGCAGAAAAAACACACAAAATAAACCTGAGATACAAACAAAGCCAGTACTGCAGATGGACTCTCTCTTTCAACCTGTTTGATGAAGTGATTAAAGTGCTCCTCCAAGCATGGGAAGCCATTAATAACAGCACAACAGAGGGGAGCCAAATTCAAAATATAATGAAAAGAGAGGCTGTCTCAGTGGGAAAATCCATCCGCTCTCTATTTAGACTACACAGAGATGCGTTCCACTAAAACTGGAATGAGACAAAGTGAAAAAGATGCCACTTATTGGCTCTTTATTGAATACTATTGGAGTCAAAAGGGGGTAAATTGACTAAGTAGGTCGAGGCAAAACGCGTGCAGGGAAAATAAGCCGAATTCAAATTCTGATTGGCCTCATGGGTCTGTGGATGCTGCTTTCATAATTGCCTTTCGCTTGATGTTTTTCTCCTCGTATCAACATTTGCCGTGACATGCAATGTGATGGAGAGGAAAATAGCTTCCTGGTAATGCAGATGATGTTCGTGGCTCGTGGCTCGGTGCTCCCCCCCCCCCACACACACACACCCCCCCACTGAGATTGAACATCTGAGAATGGTTCCTTCCACATCAACGCAAACAGCCAATCCGCTGTTGCCGGTCCGTGCACAGATGGCTCTAAATCAAGGAAGTGTGTGGCGGCGGTACTTACCACGTTCACTGGACAGGGTGGTATCTATCATCGCGAGAGAAAGAGAGAGAAAAAAAGGGGCAAGGGGAGAGAGAGAGAGAGAGAGAGAGATGATTAGAACAAAATAGGCTTCAGTAAAAGTGGCGTTGCAATACTAAAGTCACCGTTAAACAAGAGGACAAAACAGATCCATTTCTGAGGATTAATGGAAAGTCACAGGCAATAGCCGGACAGTGACATGCAGTATACAGAACGTGGGGCAAATTTGCTGTCACAACTGCGTAGTCGCTCACATTTGTCTCTGTCTATTATCCAGGCAGCACCATTTAACCAGAATACAGTTTGTTTTCTCTCTTACACTTCTTGTCATTGCCTCAAGCAGTGAGATTCATCATTATCTTCAAACCCTTGTTGTGATGTCTATATTGCTCTTGTGCTCACTCAATGAAACACAAGACAATTGCGGGAGATTGCATATGCATATTGCACACACTTATGTACACGGTGGTGGGCGGTATGTATTCAGACCTTGGCACCACAGCTGGGTGACAGAAAGAGGAGAGGCAGCCGTGGAGGCTCTTGACGTCTCTTTCCTGGTTGCGTGCCCTTCTCGTGTCCTCCAGCAGAGTTTATTATAGTCAGATTTCATCAGTAGCAATCTCCGTGGCTAATTCTTTTCCTTTATTGCTTACATTTTTAACCTAGAAAAGCCTTAAAAGCTGACAGAAGCTGAGAAAAATAGCAACTCTAATCAGATATACACTTGGTTTATGAATTCTAGGTTTCAGGACGTCATACTTTATTATGAATCCCTACGACGGCGTATTACAGCCATTGTATGTAAAAAAAAAAATAAAAAAAAATAAAAAGAAGAAATAAATACCGAGCCTGCTGAAGGTAGCAATTCTCAGAGAAAAAACTTGCAAATTTGCGAGAAAAAAAGTCAAAAATAATGTCCTTTTGTCAAGGAACCACATTGCTTTTGGTGCAACCCACACTGCAGATGCCGCCGCTTGCCGTGCATTATGTCTTCTTTGGATGACCTAATCAAATTATACTTTCAAATCGGATTTAGCAACAAGGAATCACCATATTATCATCAGCATCCGGACTTTGAAGAGACCATGAATTGTGCCTACTCAGAAGAAAACAACATACAAGATGCAATGATGTCGCTGGTTAACATCTACGGGCGATTCAAATGGGATTTGTGGTGCAGCAGGACACAATACGACAGATTAATCGATCCGCAAGGTGTGGAGCTTCCAAGAGCCGGCAGCGCGTAACGCATTTAATATAATAGTCCGCTACAACCTTGAGGTCGCTATTTGTTGTATACGCTTCCATCCATACAACAAAACGACTGAATCCATCGATGCATCCATTTATGCAGATTCCATATGGCTTCAATTTGTCTTAAGAGTCCATGTGCCAAAGAGCATCAGGTCCTTTAGTGTTGTACTGCTGCCGCCTAAGATGCTGCACTCTCACAAGAGTAGTTTTGTTTGAAGAGCAAAATGATTCTGTTGTATCTTAGTCACTTGATTTTTGCCATCTCACAAAAATTTGGCAAGAAATGCTGACAAGAATCCAGTTGTCCCAGTTTTTAGCCATACTAGTGGCCTGGCTGAGGTGGCAATGTCAGCCAGTTCAGACTTAAACATCTCAACAACTATTGGATGGATTGCGATTACATTTTTGGACATTCATGGTACCCAGAAGATGAATCCCACTGACTCCCCTTGAATTTCGCTCTAGCGCCACTAGCAGGTTGATATCTGTGGCTTTGAGTGAAAAGGCTCGACAGTTATTGGATGGATTGCCATTACATTTAGTACGTACATTGATTCCCCTCAGGATGAATTGTAATAACTTTGTTGATACCATATCTTTTCATCTATAGCACCATAATTAGGTTTTCTAATATGACTTAATGTAGCCTTAGTCCTGTTTTACTTTTATTCAAAGCACAATGATGATTCTATAGTATGTAGTCAGGAGATGGATTTTCTGATTGATGACACACCTCTTCAAATGATGGCATGAAATGAACAAACTGCAATATCAGGTCTGTGTAAGAGTCTGCTCTGCGGCATTTACAACGATCTGGATTGGAGTGTCTGCTAAATTATTACTATTATTGAAAATATGTCTTCACTGAACTGATTAAGTAACACTGAGTTTTCTTCAAACATTCCTTATTTTTCAGTATAAAGTGCAAACCTGTCAGCACCATGACAGCTTTTGGCCTCTTTGGTACAGTTATGATCAAAATGCATAAATGCCAATAAGTTTTTGCTTTTTTTTCCCCCCCTCAACTCATGTCTAGCCATAAATCCATTCAAGTTCAGCTGAAATTCTCTGAAACTTTTTGACTTGTTTACAAAAAGCAAACACATCACTATCTAAATGAGAGTTTTGCTCATAGACACTGTCTAAATTCCCCTTCTCCGTGTATAAAGGCACCCCACTCTATCCCAACAGAACTCTGCTCGCTCCGCACATGTTCAATTATTCATCTCCCTCTGTCAAGAATTCAGCCTTGCTAGCACTTGCCAGTATCCCCTACAACTTGGCAGGCAGGCTCATATTTGGCATATGGTGCAGAGCAGTGCTGCTTTTCCTTCTCTCTTCACTTGGCCTGCTCGCGCTCCCGAGGAGCACATCAACACACACTGGCATGCACATTCACAAACACACAAATACACACACACACACACACTAATGATGCACTGTGTCTGTCAGTTTTGTAAGTGAGACCCCCCCACTGAGTTGCTGGGCATTCGTCCACAACCTCTTTGCAACAGGTTTTAAGGTTTTCAACAATAACACTGTAACATCCAAATCAGCCACGATTCACAATACTGGAATATTCAAGAAATGCCCGATGCGGTGTTAAGGAAACGTTTTCCACTAATGTGAACCACAGTATTACATTAACCCCCATCCTACTGACTGGGCTACCCGCAGACCCCAGAGGTAAACGTCTATCGTTTCAATTTTTCATGACTTTGTCAATCAGTTTGTTCCTAATGACTTCATGTCATTGTTTTCTGTTTTTGTTTAATTAGTGCTTTTTTAAAAATACCAATGTATTGGAGTCCTGGGGGACCCCAGTCAAAAGCAGCATATGCAGTTTTAATAGAGAAAACAAAAAAATAGATTTGCCATGGGTCCTAATTGAAAGCATAAAACACTCTCAGGGGGGTAGGAGCACTCTGTCAGTCATTTTGATGAGACAGACAGATTTCCTCATGTGCAATTTTCATTTTACACAATATGTAAATTACGTGTAACTAAAATAATAACAATGTGTTTTTTAAGAAATATGTTAACATTTTCCTATGGTGGTTGTTTCTTCCAGGAGCTTAGTCTTGGGGTCGTCCTTGTATGTTAAATATGTTGGTAGGAGGGTTAACGACCCGACAGGTGTTTCCATTTACCTTTATGTTTGGAGCTATGCAAGCACTTTGTTGAGGTCACCAAATTGTGAGAACACAATGTTTTACTGCTTTATGCTGACCCCACATTAGAGGATATTTGGGCAGATTTTGGGTGCAGGGGTGTTCCAGATATGACTGTGAGGGGTTTACAGAAATAATCGTAATGTTACAGAGAGAATCGCAGTTTCCTCTGATTCCAAATATCTTGAAATCTGTAGTGTGAAAGAAACAGCACGACACTTGCGCTGCCAAATGTATAAGCCATGCTGATTCTGTCTGCTCAGCCATGATTTCACCCACAGGTTTGTTTTTTTGTTTTTTTCTGTGCAAAACGTAGTACCCACAAGTGCAACCAGCTGTTGACAGCCATGTTTTGTTTTGTTTTTTGTTTTTTTCTGAAGTCATGTTTGATCAAGCAAGTTTCTGTGAGATTCCTAGCAGGTGTTAGAGTAATCAGATTGCTTTCTCATCCTGTTATTTGCTTGCAGAGTTACACATTATGGGCTGTAGACGAGGCTATAATGACAGTAGAGTAAATACATGCAAAAGCAGACCTCAGTAAGAAGTTACCCAACACTGATCCCAAGTCCCTGGAATCACCACTCTGAAACCGTTTAGTACAAACGCCAAGTGTGTGGTTCTGTCTTGACTAAATCGTCTGGTGTTTGCGTATATTATTGTTAAAAAATTGGTTAAATCTCTTGTTATGTCTGTGGTCTCCCACGTTTTTTAAAATCAGTTAAGATTTGAAAATCCTCTAGCGTGCACCAGGCATTACCGACCTGACAGGCGCAACAAAACTAAAAGGAGTGTCAAGGAGATGTAAATCAAGCCAACCCACAGAAGAGGTCCAATCAGGCAGATGTGCAGGAGCTTTATCAAATCAGCCACTTCAGTGTTATTCACATAGGCCTTTTTTTTTCTTTTTTTTTCCACTACAGAAGACATGGCTTAATGGGAGCCATTGGAAATGTGTTTAGTAATACCTGTGCTTTTCCTACTATGGCATGTCAAAATGTCTGCTGTGAAAAAGTCCTACTGACAGAGATGTACATGAATGCATCCTGTGAAAGATCTCACTTTGTGACTCTTACTGTATAGCTTGTGGATGGACCCGTTTACATGCTTGACTAGCTTCTGTCAGCTGCTACACAATCACACAAATGATACATGCTTATTACTGTATATTATAATATGTATCATTATTAGAGACCATCTTATACAATCTATTGAGCATTAGGCTGCAGAAATACTTACAGGGACACAGTACTTGGCTAAAAACCAAGAGATTCACTGATCACTGACTAAAACTCAGTGCCCGTTCATCCAAATGACACCATAAGTAATACACCTGCTATGACATAGTTGTGTCCCCGAACAATACTAGAGTAACAGCTTAATTTGCTAACAGCCGGCTAATTTGGTCCATGAAAAAAGGCCTTAATTCTGAAAATAGTCTCACATAGCCAGACTTATCTCCACAGCGCTGCTGGGGGAAAGTCTGGACTGAATGCACTTTCACTCCTGGATAGTGAAAAAAACTCCCTGGCCTGTTAGTATTTCCTTAAACCAATCACAATCATCCTGGGCGGCGCCACGCCCCGACAGTGCCTCTGCAAAATAGTGTCGGGAGGGAACCTGTATTCTTTGTAGACCTTT
>JAOVVB010152576.1:0-11787 GCA_028570985.1 Heterobranchus longifilis | reverse complement strand
GGTTTCTTCCTATTACCATCTCAGGGAGTTTTTCCTTGCCACTGTCGCCGTCATCCTCGGCTTGCTCATCAGGGACAGTCTTATCATTTTGATTCACACACATTATACACATACACATCTTATACAAACTTAAATAATTCTTTTGATTGTGTAAAGCTGCTTTTGCAGCAATGTCAATTGTTAAAAGCGCTATACAAATAAAATTGAATTGAATTGAATTGAAATGAATTGAAATATGAAATGCATGAATTTAACCTGTTAGATGAGCAATCTGAACCAGCCCCAATTATATATGTCAGCTGTTTCCACGCTACCACTAACAAGACTGCAGTGTTAATCATTCAGTAATAATAAAAGTCTATAGCAGCTACTTGAGCAAAATTTCTAGGACATTTTTAGAGAGGTTAATAGGATTCAGAATATACAATGATTTCTATCCATCCATTAACCACTGGGCTAAAAGTGCCTGATATGACCATTCCAATGTCATGCATTATCCCAGTAAGTAAATAAGAGATACCATTCACTTTAGATCTTCTTTAAATGGCATACAGTCAAGAGTAATAATATCGTAGAAGAATATTTAACTCCCAAAATGCATTTGCTTAGCGAATGCTGTAAAAAATGACTGTACTGATTTGTCCTTTAACGATGAGTCTTACATATTTATTGTGAAAACTGGAGTTCTACTTCAATGTTGAGGTCAATTTCAAGCAGTTTTTTTCCCCTCAGACTGATATGCATATAATATTAGCACTCCTCAATAGTTCATTACGTGTTCTGGATTATGAAAAAACATTTTCCACTGAATAATAAGTAACATATATCAGACTAGCTGCAAAATAAGGATTGTGACCCATCACATCAAATCAGGTATTAAATTGCATTTTGGGTGATTTGAGATATGCATATTCTCATTCCTGGGTCAGTAAGCTCCATTCTAAACCAAATGTATGTGATTTTTCTTTTATGAGGAGAGCCTTTGAAAACTTGGTCAAAATCCTATTTTTAGAATATTTAAGCAAACATTTTATGATAAAGTCTTATTTTGACACCAGGTTTTCTCTGCTAACCGTAAAAATAACTTTGCCAGCTTGGGCAGTGTTGGACAAGTGTTTTAAATGTTAGGGATTCAATTTTTCTCAATTCAGCTAAAGGAACAGGAAGATTTTTTGCCAAAATTTTAAATTTGGGACATTTCACCAACTACACCCTATTGGCCAAAGCACAAAACTAACCTAAACCCACAAATGTGAATTTTATTTTATTTTAAACAATGTGCATTGTTTAAATTAAAATATTGCTTTAAAGAGTACATGGTTATGGTTTCCAGAAAATCAATTTATAAAACTATTTATCTTTCCTCTAGCAAGAAATATTTTTAACAACTGAAATTTACAAAAAATCAGTGGAATTTGTCTCTGGCAATCCAAATGTCCCTATTTCCTTTTTTTTTTTTTCTTGGAGGTGAACGTAATACATAAGATAGCCTTTTTCATCAGACACCTCCAAGAAGATTTTTTAGAGTATATATTGTCCATTTATACAAATCAGCCAGGAAAACGTGAGGTACTGAATGTGAAAAATAACATAAGTAATGGGTGGAAAAAAATATCACTTAAAAATTGAAATGGATCTGAGAACATACTGTCCCTACAGTAACACTTTCTATTTGAGTAGATTGTCAAGCAATATGAACAAAAATAAAAAATTTCAGAACTACATGTTTTCTGTTTTTTTTGTTGTTTTTTTTTTAGAAAGATCGAAACATTTTTAATAACAAGCTGAAAACATTTAAAAACTTGTGGTAAACTAAAGGTAAAATTAAATATTTTGCTTATTAACATCCCGGTATGTTTTGTTTAAAATAGGAGGACCATATACAAGAATCGTATTTTTTATAGCATAATTTTTTTTTATTCTGCTAAAGTTTAATTATTTTTTACTAGGTTAAGAATTAGTATAGATCCATATTTAAATTAAATCGTTAAATAAATGAAAGAATATGAAAGAAACATCTCCAATCAGCCTACAGTAACAGTGGTTGTTTAAAAACAGAAGTCTTAGTCTCTGAATTTCAATTTTCAACCCCTAATGTTAAATCTGTGGTCTGAACTGTAAAGGACCTTGGCATGCAAAACCTTAAAATATTAAGAAGATAAAAGTTCAAAATAGTGGATGTCCAAGAGTGACTACACATATTTCCAACATTTAAGATAAAAACATTGTGCTACAGAAGAAAGCGTGTTACATTTAGGACATTTTTTTTTTTTTTTAAATGTCACCTTTACTCATATGTTTGATCACTGGCAATATATTGAAATAGAATTTTGATAGTATCACAATTTCATTATTTTGATTTATGTATTATTTTATTTATAGAAACATGTTTAAAATATTACAGTTGGCTAAATTGTTACAATGGATTTCTGTTATGATTTCCTGCAATACAAATGTGCTACAGTTGCCTTTATCACTCCACATACAGTGTGGCATGAAACAAATTGTTGCATTTCATCATTGTAAAGCAGTGGCTCCTAATCCCATAATCCCATAAGTACCACAAACACAACCCTTTTTATGTTCAAACATAAAAAATATTCTAACAACCTGCTCAAAAAATAGCTTATTCTCCAGGTCTTAAAATGTTTTTGTCAGTATTAGAGATATGAAAAAAAAAGTGTGCAGTCGTGGTGAACCTTGAGGAAACTTTGTAAACTAACACAAAATGGAGAGCAAGATATGGACATGGACATTTCAAGTGTTTATAATTTTTTAAAAAATAAGCATGCTGATTCAATTTAAGAAAACATCATCTTATTCATCCGTTAATTTATTCCTTCTTTAGTGCTTATATTTACTTTGTAGCGTTGATTATAAAAAAAAAAAAAAAGGTATTACTAAGAGCAAGTTCCACAGGCAGGGAAAATGGCATAGTATATTGTATAATTTGGCAATCAACATTAGGTTAAGGCATTTTCAGATTGCATAGTCATCAGTTCCATTTTGACATTGAGTTGAAGGATAAGTGCTACTTTAGCATTAGAACCCCCCATTAGCGTGCACTTTAGTGTCCCTGGACATTAAATATACCTTTCCTGCACCAAATTTTTGATCAATAAACCCATCAATGTGTGTGTTTGTGAGAGATAAAAAAAAAGTTTAAATACAAAGTTATCATTGCAAAGCAAGGTCTCCCAAATGTAATTCCAAAGGCACATGTTTCCTATTTAATTTTCATTTAATTTGTATATATTACGCAGTTACTGTACTTCATTCCTGATCATGTTTTACTGTTTAGACTTGACTGAGCATCACTCTCTTGACTGTGCACTGAGAGTCACATTTTTAAATTATTATGAATATTAATAGAGGCAGCATTGTGGCTCAGTGGTTAGCAATGTTTTCTCACACCTTCAGGGTTAGAGGTTCAAACTTTTCTGTGCTTGTGCTTTGCAATGGGTTGGTAACCCATCCATGGTGTACCTTGCTTGCTGCCCCTGCACAGGATAAGTGGTGTATACTGTACTATGGACGAATAGATGGATGGATGGACTTTAGTAAAATAATTTAAATAAGACATTTCTTACGTGTGCATCACTTACTGTATGTTAATCAAAGGTAAATCATTATTGTAAGACTACAGATTCTCTTTTAGCATTTATAGCAGTTTTTTTTATCCTTTCTTCCACTAATTTGATATTATCATTTTGGACTGTTTTCCAGCCACTCAGTGTTCAGTTTAATTACAAAAGCTGAATTGAACAGATGAAAAAATAAGCATGTATTTCACATTATAATTACTGAGGTGGTGGTTGTATTTTTACTGTTGAAAAAAGGCAGTACTAATTTAGTCATAATCTTGTCTGCCAGGATACTGTATATATCCTGTATTCACTTAAGCTTTATTGGAAAATGATGAGTCTCTGCCCTAAGGCTGTATGTTTCTGCAGAAATCTTTTTTTTTCCAATAAGGAGATGGAAATTGGAGTACACTAAAATTATTTAACATGTGGTTGATGAGAGACATAGAAGAATGACACGGCTGGGCTAAAATAAATCAATTTTACTGTGTTATTTGATAGGTAAAGACTTGAGGATGTCTGCTGGGCTTGGTGAACAGAAAATCTCTAGCTTTTATTCATTATAAGCAGTGGGTTCTTTAGAATAGTGTGTTTAATTACAAAATATCTATGAAGGATTTGTGAGTGAAAAGAGGCAACATGCCACATGACATACAATCATATGAATAAATAAATTAAACTTTAGGGTTGTCAATGTTAATGCGTTAACACATATGATTAATCTAGAAATTTTGACACGTTACTAGGTTTTATGTTTTTGTTTGTCTTTCAGCTGCTCCCGTCAAAGGGTAGCCACAGCGGACCATCTGATCCGCACAACAACTTGGCACAGGTTTTACGCCTGGCACAATCCTCACATTTTATCCCAGTTCATTCCTATTTTATGGACCTTGCTTTGTGCACTGGTGGGCAGTCATGTAGGAACAGAAAGGGACCATCCCCAAACTGTTCCCACAAGGTTGGGAGCATGAAATTGTCCAAAATGTCATGGTATGCTGAAGCTTTAAGAGTTTTCTTTCACTGGAATTAAGGGACCGAACACAACAACTGAAAAACAACTCTGCAGCAATTCCAACAGGACTACGCACCAGTGCACAAAGCAAGGTAGGGACATGGATGAGTGAGTTTAATGTGGAAGAGTCCTGACCTCAACTCGATAGAACACCTTTGGGATGAATTAGAGCGGAGACTGTAATCTCAGGAATCAGTCCCGACCTTATCAGTGCGCTGCTGGAAGAAATGTCAAATATTCCCAGAAACACACTCCTAAACCTTGTGGAAAGTCTTCCCAGAAGAGTTGTAGCTGTTATAGCTGCAAAGGGTGGGCAAACATCAAATTCATATGCATGTGAAGGCAAGCGAGCGAATACTACTGTACTGTTCATGCACAGATTTGTATATTTTATTCACCCATTTCACCTTATGTTACAGTTTCATATTAAAGTAGAAAATGTTCTGATGTAATTTATCTTGGGTTTATTTTCTACTTCACAAAAACTTTAACGTTAATTTATTTTATTTTTTATGTGTGACTTTTTTTTTATATTAACTGTATACAATGTGAAAGTAATGTGAAGATGCAATCTTGGAAAATAATAAATGAAATTCGGTAACCAGTGACAGCAAAGCTGCTATCTTCCATATTTATTTATGAAAAAATCTTTGAGATCCTTTAGTTAAATCTTATGTGTAATGTGGGGGGTGTCATGAATGAAAGTCAGTTTAAGACAAAAAGAAACGGAAAGTGATTCTGTTATATAGCATTTATGATGAAATAAAATCAGAATTTAAGTACACCGTTGGAGATGTATATAAACATGTCCCTTATTCATTTTTTTTTATTTATTCATGCATTCAGTATTTGACTCCATTCAGTTTTGAGTCACCGCTCAATTTAACGGAAAATACCTAGTATGAGGCAGGAACACAGGCGCAATGCACACACCCGCACACATGCGCAAACACAGACATACACTCACACACATTTGAACCTAGGGGCAATCCAACTACAGGCATGCATTCAGGACGTAGGAGGACACCCACGCAGACCCAGGGAGTGAACACACAGACTATGACCCAGGCTTAGGATCGATGACTATCACAGTAAAACAAAATGACATTTTCTATTGATTTTATCGATTTGTCCTTTAAGGACAAAAGCACATAGAACACGGTTTTGGGTTACTGTTCAGCCTCTTGATGTGGAAATAAAATAAATCAGTGTACCATGCCAGTCCTTTCTTGTGTGTTAAAATTGTCATATTGTTTTATATTGATGTTTTTCTTGCATTTCCAGATAGGTTGTAAAGTGACAGTCCTTCTCTTCATCTACTTTCTGGCAACAAACTACTACTGGATCCTTGTGGAAGGCTTGTACCTACACAGCCTCATTTTTATGGCCTTCCTGTCAGACACTAAGTACCTATGGGGCTTCACTCTGATCGGATGGGGTGAGTACAGAACATGGCATTTCTACTTATTCAGCTGTTCTGTGAGAGTGATTTTATTGATGTTGGACAAATCAGATGAGAGCTTAAGCCTTGCCATTATATTGTGGCTGTTTCTTTATTTCACTAGAAGACTGATATGTAGTGCCTCTAATTCTAGAGTAAGATTTATATGCTGTATTATTAATAAAACTTTTAATCTAACTTTTCTGTACCAGAAAAACATAAACAAAAGTTACCATGTTACCAATTGCATTTCTTAGTTTCAAAAAGATGATTCTTAGTATTATTTAAGTACTACTTACAGTATATGCTTTTTTGCTCTTATGTATGAATGTGCACCACAAATTGGTATAATAGTTACAGTGGAGTACTGTTAAAAAAAAAACATGTATATTTAACAATGATCTCTTCTTTTTTGGATTTGAACATTGTATAGAAGATAAGATTTAAGGTATTTTTCTTCATCTTTTTAACTTTACTGCTAGTAAATAACTTGTCTTATAACCTATACTTTGTAGTCGACCATGCAAAGTATCATCAGGATGCTGCATAAATCTGTTGTCATGTAGCATATTGTAAAATATTCATTAAATACATTTTGAAGCAGCATACATTTCTTATTAGTAGCCCACTGTAATTATAGGCAACGGTGCAGTAAATAGCCCTGAAGCCTTAAAGCTCCTGGGTTCAAACTTCAGTATTTGGTTATTGTCTCTGTAGACTTTCTGTTCGCTATTTATATCCATGTGGGTTTCCTCTGGGTTCTCCTGTTTCCTTTCCAATAAAACATGCCAGTAGGTGGATTGAAGACTTTCATTTGCCCCTGGGTGTAAATGTGTGTGTGTACAATCGCCTACACAGACCTGAATCTGTGCTAGGTAAAAGAGCAGCACCATGATACTCTGATTTCTGATTTAAGAAATAAAAAGGGAGAAAGACAAAAGAAAAAAAAGCCAAGGAAACAATAAGGGGAAAAAATAAAGGTAAAAATGAATGTTAAGTAAAAGAAATAAAAAGAAAATCACAAATAAAGAAAAAAACATAGGGAAGAAAGGGAGCCCAGAATTACAGAGAAAGTAGAAAATAGTAAAAAAGTAGTAGAAATAAAATAGATTGTAGGACTAAAGAGAAGGTTAAAAGAGTTTGTGAGTTTGCTAGGTTTTGGTTAAACGCCTAGTCAACATGCATTTCCTCTTCCACCATATTCTTTCACTTGGCTCTATAAGTGATATGGATACCGCAGAGATACCAAAAAAAAAAAAACGTTATGTGAAGTTTATTTTAGCTTAACAGACACACTTTTGGGAGAGCTCTATGACCTATTCATAACTTTTTAAAAAGAAAAAGTATGAGAGCTTTAAGACTATATACTATATATACTGTGCTACATATATAATACTATACATACAAGATTTATATATATATTTTATATTTATCTTTTTTTCAGATATACTGTACTTTATTTATGCTGATATAATCAACTAACACACCATTAACAGTACTAGGAGTTACAGTACTTCTCTGTGCTTGCAGGAAATACAAATGTACAAATCACATCGTATGCATTTTATTACTTATTCACATTTAAATAAATGCATAATAAAGCATTAATTTAAGTTAATTTCTCTGCTGCACTCCTGACAAGGCAGAGGTTAAAGGCAACTTTGATATGTAGAATCACTTTTAGAAAAGTTAATTATGGGCTTAATCATAAGGATATTTATTGTTAAAACAAATGGTGTCAATTGTACCAGCTGTGTAATTGGTCTTGTATAACAGAAAATAGGCAGTTTGCAAGTCAGAAGTATAATTGTTTGGTGATAATGAAGCACTATAATGTCGATTCTCTGTATGGTAGTTGCCTAAATGAGTGCACTTAGCAGGAAGCATGGTGAGACAGTGATGTGACATAACAGGGCTGTGTTTCACAACAAAGAATAAAAACATATTCAGAAGATTCACACTCTAATCTGGTAGTCTATTTCCTGAGCTTGTCTAATAGTACTGTCTTATTCAAGTGTAATAATCCAAATCCTTAACTTTTTTTTATACGGGATCTGGTTAATAACTGTCATCCTATTTATATACAAACCTACAATGGAAAGAAATGCACATAAAAAAATAGTTTAGGGTTCATACATAATTTGATTATACGGTAACGCCAGTAAACACCAGGTACTGCACAGTACATCAGAATAAACTAGACATGATAATTAACTGTTTGTGAAAAAAGCATGCAAATTATGCTGTCATAAGTACAGGCATATGACTGTTTCAAATTTCAATATAGGCCACTGCAATATTGGTTAGGCAACAGCACAGTGGTTAGGTGGTTAGCACTGTCGCCTCACACCTCCAGGGTTAGGGGTTTGAATCTTGACTGTGTTGGAATTTGCATGTTTTCCCCAGTAATTGAAGGGATTCCTCTTAGTAGTTTGGTTTTCTCCAAGTTGTGTTGCATGTAGGCTGATTGGCATTACAAAATAGGTCAAAGTTGATTGGGTGTTTGAGTGTGTGTTATGGTTCCCTGTAATGGGTGGGCCTGTCATCCAGTGTGTACCTAGTCTTCTTCCCTAAGTTCTGGGATATGCTCCAACTCTACCATAACACTAAAAAGAATAAGTGGTATACTGTAGAACTGTAGATGATTGTGTATTATTTTGGCATGTTTCCTTTCATTATTCATTTGTTTTTGGTCAAGCAGAAATGCATGGCGAATCAGGATGAAACAAAAACGTTTTTAAAGCAAGAAATAAAAAAATAAAAGGAAAAGTGATAAAGTACAAAAAATAAGTAGTAGATAATTTAATTATGCACTCAACAGGGTGGAGCACAAACAAGAAAAATCAACCCAAATGCACACAGAGCAGGTGAAAAAAAAAAATAAGGCAGTCCAAAAAAATCCCAGAAAAGTAACAACGTCCTCCGAATAGAGCACAAAAGTGAGGGGAAAAAAACTTGGCAGAAAATGTCACAGCAAAAAGGTCAAATATTAACACCGAAATGAACTTTCAATCTCTATTTATACTAGTGCAGGTTGAAAATAAAGTGTGTGCCAGACATAAGAGTCAGGTGTAATGCTGGTAATCTGTACAGAGGGTCAACTGTGTGCTATAGATGTTTCTGCTGGCAGATTGTTTGGACAAACATATCCAAATGCATCTTCATTTGAGTCCAGCAGGATTTGGTTCTGATATTTGGGCTTGTAAGACAGATTCTTCCAGGGACAGTAGGAGACCACAAAAACAAACTATTTAAATAATAGTGTCAATGTGGCTTGTCTCAGAGGTATTGGAGTCTTGTTGTCGTGTCATACTGCCCACTCTCCAGCCAATGTCTCCACACTTTTAGAGCCAATTTGATAATAAGTAGTTTCTGATCTCCCAAACTATAGTTGCATTTAGCCTAAGAAAGTATGTCTTACCCATGGCTGATCATTGCAACAATATGTCTCCCACTCCCATTTTGGATGCATCTATCTCTACTACAAACACTCAATGTGAGTCTAAGTGCTGAAGTGAACCTTTCTGGATGCTTTCTGGATGTCCTTTATTCATATAAACCATTTAGGTGAACGTGATGTGGCTGCTACAGATCTAAAATAGCCAATGAATCTGCTATAGAAAAATAAATAATCTTGTACCTGTTTTGGCCATTCAATAGCGACAGAAATGTTGGCTTCTGATTATAAGATCAGGGACAAAGAGCCTAAAACCCAAGCAGTGCTAGAGGATTGGAGGGTGCACACATGGTGCAGCGTAGGGTGTTATTCATGTTAAAGACAGATGGGTGCTGGTTCATTTTGGCCAATGGCTTCTCTCTTTTTTAAAAAGATAGTAATCCTGCTAAGAAAGGCGATAAGGGTCATATTATAAAATCTGTTTAAAGTAAGGTGTTTATGGCTTCTTTAAATAATCATTCCAAATACTGTTAAATCTCCTTCTGCCCCATTAAATGTGGGATTGTTTTCTTAACCAATGATATCCAAATACAACAGGTTTACTGGGAGCACCGACTACATAAAAGTGTGATGCATTTCATGACAGTTACCTATTTGCAGTCATATAGGCTTGGGCTGAAGAGCAATTATCAATGGCTTTAACTGTTAGCAGGGTGTCACCCAACTCTACCAGGTGCCCCACTCTTTTAACAAAATTTAACTCTGTATCTGTATATCTTCCCCAAAATATCATATCTACCATATCACCAGTTAGGTGTCCTAAAAAGTCTATGAAGAGATTAACTGAACTTACTCTCTTCAGTTCAATTCAAATGAATTTTATTTGTATAGCAATTTTTTAATATGACTACTGTCAGTAAGTGGCTTTAAAAATAATGGATATGGAAAATATAGATATAAATTATAGATAAAAAATGAAGGGAAAAAAACAAGCACAAACATATCAGTTAGTACCTGTTGAGTAAGCCAGGGGTGAGGAAAAACTCCAAGTGGTGACAAGAGGAAGAAACCTTGTGAGGAGCCAGACTCAAGAGGAAACCCATCCTCATTTGGGTGATAACAAGTAGTGAGACCATAAATCAATATCTGCTATTTTTGTGTGCTATAAGGTTAAAAGTTCAATATAACAGGAAATGTTTAAGTCAATATAAAGTCCACTTTCAGCCATGGAGGCTTGGGTACAAATCTGTAGTTGGCAATTACATTTCTACAACTATTGAGCGACTGCGACCTCTTGGATCTAATGAGCTGATCCATGAGAACAGCTGTGAGACAAGGGTCTCTGTGGTGGTCTGCCAATCCCGTCTCAGCTCATCCTTGATTTGTTCTCCCAGACCATAATAGAAGGTCATTAGTAACACTTCTACGTTCCATTTGCTCTCTGTCACCATTGCATGAAATTCCTCTGTGTAGTTGATACTGACCTTGACCCTTGTTTATTGGCCATAAGTGCCCTGTGAGAAGGAGGTTTGCATGCAAAATGTATGATATAAATGTTGCATGTGAAAAAAAGATGCAGTAGAAAACTAAATTACCAAGATCACCAAAAAGTCACCAGTCCTCCGAATCAATCACGATACTCAAAAATAAAATTAAAAAAAAATCGAAGGAGAAAATGTCAGTACACAAAGGCAAAGTGTGAGTAGTATTGAAGAGAGCTTTCTGTCTCTATTTATTCTAGCTTTGATTTAGAATAAATGAGTGCTATACGGTGTTATGCTGGTAGTTTTTAAAAAGCAACACTTCTTCTGTCTATGCTTGATGGTTTGTGGCATTATGTAGTATTTAAAAAAAAAATTTTTTTGTGGCATCTCCTATTAATAATAACATTGTTTTTATTTTTCATAAGTATCACCTAGTGCCTCTAAGTTTCGCAACATAAAACACCCTATCTTTGTATAACACTTTCTACCATTTAACAAAGATTTTGTGTCCAGTGGTGTCTTGGGGGTATCATAGCCCACAATTTGATAAATATTTTTTAGGTTCAAATTTATTAAAGTTTTCAGTTTGATTGAAAATGAAACACCCAAACTTTTTATTTATTCAGTAAAACTTCTGTACTGTATTCAATCATAGATAACATCAAACACAAACAGAAACTGTTCGAATGCTTAAAACAAGTCAGCATCCGATTTTCAGATACAATAAACTCTTACTTGCTTTCTCCAGATTTATTTATTTTTTTTATACACTACCGTTCAAAAGTTTTAGAACACTTGCTAATTTCTTTGTTTTTGTTTAGTGATTTATTTTCTACATTCTACAACAATACTGGGGATTTCAAAACTAT
>JAOVVB010152556.1:0-11787 GCA_028570985.1 Heterobranchus longifilis | reverse complement strand
GCATTATATAATACATCATTTGTATGTTTAAAGGTTTTAAGTGTAACTTTCAAAAAACCCTTGTTATTAATGTCAATGGTGGCTGTTAAGTCAACAGCATTCCATAAAGTGCGAGCAAGCATCAGTGATGTGACGTACACAATACTGAACGTGATTGATAAGATGCTGGAAAATAAATTACAATCATTAGAATTGCCGTTTGCAAATCAATCCATCAGCCAATGCCACAAAAGAACTCATAGTATTGCTAATGCTAACGTTAATGAGCAAACAAGCTCTGCAAATGGAAAGCCAGGCAATTTACCAGCTTGATCAGACCCGGGAGTCTGGATGAGTTAGCTGACGTCATCCACTCAGGACCGGATTTTGCTACATTAGCTATCGAGCAATTAGTCTGTGTCAGCAAGCTAACGTTAACCAGCTACAAACAACAATATACAATATATTTAACATGTCAGAGTTTCCTCTGGGATTAGTAGCATTGGGGGGCACACAGAGGCACACGCTCTGAAGCGGCAGACCGCCCTCAGTCAGCAGCTGCAGCAACTTCAGCCCAGCCAGCTCAAAGTTTAGCACCGGGGTTGTTTAGCGCCGGGGTCGTCCTGCACCAGCTGAACCTGAGCCACCACAGCTGGCAGTCTTTTAGCTGCCGCTGCTACAAAATGTATAAAACGGAAACACAGTATGTGTGCACTCCATGCTGTGGTGGGTGTTGTAAGCTAACATTAGCTAATGTTGCACACGGTTTCTGCTGCAAGGGAGCTGAAGAGAGGCAATGGACTCAATTACAATCAGTCCACAGTCTGTAATAGGCAACCGAGAAAGTCGGGGAAGGTCTCATTACAATCATGAGGAAAATTGTCACATTACAATCCATTTTCCATTTTTTACAACTGTTTTCATGTATTGTATCATTTTACAATGAATTGGGTGTTAACTGATTCTTTCTCTTAAAAAGTTCTGCTGCTCTAAATACAACTGGAGCTTATTTTTAGAGATCCATGCTGCAAATTTTAGGCCTAATCATTTCAAAGTGGGATGTTTTACAGCTTGTCAATAAAAGGGCAAGATTTAGATTTGATGGCAATTACGACCCTCTCATTTCATCTGTATGACCCTCTGAGTCATTGACGTTAATGGCACTATAATGGTCATAAGATCAACTACAAATTGTAACTTTCAGTTATGACCTTCAAAATCGGACTTTTACATTGCAAATCAAATTCACTAAAGTAGTGTCGTCGTATCATCAGTGTCTTAAAACACTTTGTGCCTCGTAAAAAGGCAAGAAAGAATTCAGCAGCTGTTTCGATATTAACCTTAAGCATTGATATGTAATATATCACTTGGTGATGTGTATCACATGCACCTCAGATAGAAAACCATGTAGGGATAAAGGTGCACCGATACCACTTTTTTCCAGACCGAGTACCGATACGAGTACTAGCGTTGTGTATTGCTTGTTTGTTTTTTTAGCACAGATAGTGGTGCTTAAACGGTGCCTGAAAGAATTCTTTAAAAAGTGTGATATAACTGCCATATTATGTACCACACTGACCACATGCTCACATTTAAATGTATTTAAAATGTAATAAGAACTTATTTCAACAATTCAGCTGGGAACAAATTGATGGCAGAAGGTCACTGTACAACAACAGCTCGAGTTACACATTACCACAGCGACACGGTGACTTCAGGGAAGCACGAGGATTTTACAGTTCTGTTGTTTCTCTGACATCTCCAACTCCAGCAGTGTCTGTGGAGTTTGGAAAAGTTAGCTACAGGCTAACTGTTAGCGGTAAGCTAACCTTCACTGTGTCTTTTAATGCAGACTGTTGGAATCCTTCTGACTGAAATACAGCTACACTTTAGTCGACAGTTTAGCTTTAAGTTTTTTAACTACGTTTGCAGTTTGCTCTACTTTTGTCATCATTTATCTGAAACTCTCTAAATCTCTACACTGTTCATCGCTGCTCCTCCGTCTACCTGCTCAGCTGACCAGAGGTCAACCATGACGGAAATCGGGTTTGAGTATCGGAGTAGTTTTACGAGAGCTTCATGGGGCCAGTTGCCTCAGGTACTGAGCTGATGAAACACAGTCCAGGAGGTTCAGTTCCAGTAATACTGTACATGCAGGGACTGGATCTTGCAACTCTGGAAACATTCATTTTATCCTCCAGGTAAATAATAAAATTACCCTGTTCATTTTGCCAAGTAATCTACCAGGAATGCGTGTATCTGATTGGCCAATTTAGTGTGTTGTCGGATGCATTGCATTGTGGCAACAGACCTTTTTGTGGGAGCCCTCTGGCTTGGCACTAACCTGATGCACCAGATGGTTTGTTGCCGTCATTGGAAACTGTTTGGAAAGGGGCAGGCACTACCTGGCAGGTGACTGGATGAACCATCTGTCTATCACCGTCTATCACGGGCTAACTTCAACCAATCAGATCAATGAACCATATGATGAGCCAGTTGGTAAATCAAACTCTTGCCAACGGCAGTCGGGAGAAAAGCAAAAACAGCTTTCTTATGGAGAAAAGCCTTCACTGCTGTTCTTTGCTCTTCTTTTAATGAAGAAATACTCTCCAGTTATGATATTGCAGCATCTACACTAACCTCTTCAGGAGTCGCCATTGTTGTTTTGAGCAAACAGTCGCCTCTCTGTGGTTATACACAACACAAATAATAGGCTACATATTATGTAACAGTGTAGGCAATGAGGTGGCAGACTCATTATATTCATTCCACAGTTAGTCTCATGTAGTCAGACTTCTCTCCACAGCTCTGCTGGGGAAAGACTAGATTGAATGTGTTTTCACTCCTGCATAGTGAACAGAAACTCCCTGGCCTGTTTGCATTTCCTTAAACCAATCACAATCCTGGGCGGCGGCATGCCACCACGGTGCCTCTGCAAAACAGTGTAGGAAGGGAACCCGTTTCGGTGGAACACCTCCAGGAAAATGATGTAAACAACAACAAAAAACTTTGCAGAGCTTTACAATCATTCACTGAAAGAACAGGCCTGCCTTACACAATCCAAATCTTAAAAAGATGTTGCTTTCAGTGTGTAGGTTGATAGCTCAGAGGTTGTTGATTATTTCTCGTAGCGCAGGGACATGGGCTTCCTGTTTGGTCCCGTCAGATTATTCCACAGTCGGCCTAAACCTATGGAGAAAAATCTGAATCAGAAGGAATTTGCTTTGGTGTTTTGGTTCATAAACAGGAAACATAACTATAGAATAAAAAAAATCTATACAACACCATACCATAAAATACAATTTAAAAAATATGTACAATGTAACTGTTTAAAATTAAAGAGCTAGGGAGGAATGTGCAAAGGTTCACATTATTAAAGGCATAATATGTAACTTTATCCTAAAAAACAATGTATAGGCTAATATGAATGAATCCCTCTCAGTCATCATTATGAGAATCACAGGAGTATGTGATGGTGTGTATCTGCAGAGCCCCCTGGATTTTTTTATTTTCTTCTTAGTTTAGACATTTGGGACATTTATGGGCGTGGCCAAACAGACTGTGATCTCCACATGGGGGTGTAGCCCTCAGCCAATAACAGAGCGTGCATCCATCGCAGTCCAGCTCGTCACCGCCGCTCAGGTCTCAGACTGACTGTTTCATAGGGAGCCGAAGGGACGACGTCTTTTTGCCAACATCAGTTAGCGTCGCCATGGTTCCCTCATCAAAAAGCCTATGGGACTTTTGCATTGGATTTTGGATCATTGCAGAAAATAAACTCTGTGGAGAACACAAGTTTATGATACTTACACATTTTGTCTTTAAGATAATGTCTCCATATGAACACCACTTTTATGATTTCAGCTAGAAGTAAAAAGCTAACATTTACCTACAACCTCTGTAGTCTCATTTAGACACTTGTTAGCCACTGCCTTTTTAAAGACATGTTAAAGCTGCTAAATTCACCAGCGGGGGATTTACAGACGTGTTTTATGTCGTAGAACAAAACATTAAAATCTCTGAAGCTCGTGTTAAACACAGACCTTATTTCAGACGTCTAAACAAAAACACATTCAGAAAACACACTGACTTCCAGACCAGGGGACAGGAAGTGATGTCATGATGACTCATTTACAGACCAGGGGACAGGAAGTGATGTCATGATGACTCATTTACAGACCAGGAGACAGGAAGTGATGAAATGATGAAACTACAAACTGATACACCCTATATAGGTTGAATATGATACAAAGCGGTAGTATTTGGCAATGAACGTGTTGTTATTACATCATTGTGTGTTTGCACAATGGTGGCTTTTAAAAAAAAAAAATCTTCTCATTTCATGAGCTGCTTGGGTTTTGCACCGGTCCCTGTCAGAATACAACACGTCTACCATTTTCTAGACTAGACAGGGGTAGTCCCATACAATGTAACCACTAATTCCACAATGTGTGCATGAAAATAGTCTATCAAATGTCTGTCCGAGGTAAGGCAACTTATTACTTATAATAAGTAATAATAAACGTCCTTTGGCACATTTGTAGCATGTGACGTTTGCTCCGAACACAAAAGAGGCGCTGCACTATAGAGGAGGCTGGTTTGTAAGCCTGCATCGATGCAGACTCACTGTTGAAGGGCTTTATAATCCACTTCCACTCCCCGCTAATTAGTTTGGAATGACACTTAATTTGGCAGACCCTCCACTCGAAAGCACAAACGGAGTGGGAGTGGGTAGGAGGACGGTATCTGAATTGGGCCTCTTGGACCACTTGCGGGCAGATTTGTTCATGAGTCAGCTGTTAGCCTGTGGATATTATTCCTGTTGTCTGTGAGTTGTTGCAGTTTGGTTCACGGGTACAGATACTGAGGCGACAAAACACTCGAACCTCTCTGCACCATTTCTGAGTTTCCTCAGTCTCCTGTGTTGAATCCTGCTCGCCTGATTATGGATTAAACACTTGACACCCTGTATCTGCACTCAGGTCGCCCTCATCTACGGTTACACACACAGTCATCCATCATTTTGAAAAACTGCAACCTCTAACTGTACCTCTTAAACCTCACCGACTCACCAGTGCTTCTGTCAGTAAGCTTCGCAGACAAACTCTGTACAAACTCAGTGAAGTTTATTTTAAAGTTGCTGTGAAGATCCCAGAGTTTCCACATGTGTGTATAATATATAACACAGCCATGATACTGACGGTGGGGAATACAATATGTTTTCCAACCTAACAACTGCTTAAAATAATAGGGGGGGGGTTCTGAATATTACAGTTGGCTAAACAACAAATATTAGTTCCTGTCCTGCCAAAACCAACAAACCACACCAGATAGAAATCACCCTGTCCAACGGCCAGAATATTTCTAAACAGACACTGTTAATGCTATTTTCTATCAATATTTTTATCATTGTGAACAGACTCCTAAAAACATGGGAAATCCAGAAATGTTAAAGAAGAGCGTGCAAATAAAAAAATAAAAAAACAAAAGCTCCATCCTCTGAGTGTCGTCGGTCTGTAGTTTGTGTTTGTAAAGTTTCATGAGGCTGATTATCCTGGAGGTCACTACAGGTCATTTATACAGAGAGGTCAAGTTTCAAAACATGTACTCATTACAAGGAAATGGTTGCTATGGAGACTGACATCATCACACATGAATACAGTTGGTCCAGTTGTCACGTTAACCAAATATTTTATATCATTGACAGACTGTTTGACCGGAAAACTCTGAAGGCTGGATTAACTGACGGCGATCTACTGAAACTTTAAATAATTCAAGCCTGTTTGTAACCAGTCGACTAAAAACACGTTTGTTTCAGTTTAATTTTTAACATTTGTTAAATGAATTAATGCCTTTTAAAGGTACAGTGTGTAGTTTTAAAGGTACAGCGTGTAGTTTTAAAGGTACAGTGTGTAGTTTAAAGGTACAGTGTGTAATTTAAAAGGTACAGTGTGTAGTATTAAAGGTACAGTGTGTAATTTTAAAGGTACAGTGTGTACTGGTAAAGGTACAGCGTGTAGTTTTGAAGGCACAGTGTGTAGTTTTAAAGGTACAGTGCAGTTTTAAAGGTACAGCGTGTAGTTTTAAAGGCACAGTGTGTAGTTTTAAAGGTACAGTGTAGTTTAAAGGTACAGTGTGTAGTTTAAAGGTACAGTGTGTAGTTTTAAAGGTACAGTGTGCAGTTTTAAAGGTACAGTGTGTAGTTTAAAGGTACAGTGTGTAGTTTATAGGTACAGTGTGTAGTTTTAAAGGTACAGTGTGTAGTTTTAAAGGTACAGCGTGTAGTTTTAAAGGTACAGTGTGCAGTTTTAAAGGTACAGTGTGTAATTTTAAAGGTTCTAGATGTAAACTGATGTAAACAAACTACGGTGGCCTCCAGGGTCAAGAAGATAATTCAACAGATTTTGGTTGCAAACTTCTCACAAACAAAAACAAACTCTCTCTTCTTCTTCTGTGTTTTCCTGCTGGTGTATTTCCGGCGGCGTCCACTAAATGTAAAAAGGTGAAAGTGTTGTAGAAACAGGTTTGTCCGTTCTGGGCTCCTGTAGCTGCAAAGATGGCCGCCTCCATGGAGATAAAAACACTTCATTCTGAGGTCATAAAAACACAATCATTCTTATTTTGATGGGATTGTATACTCATTAAAAATACTAATGGATATTATATTCCATTTTTGACATGTCAGGCAGTTAAATACGACACACTGTAGCTTTAAATTTAGTTTGAATTTTAAAAACTGCGACCGTAGTGAAGCTTCATAGTTTGGTGCGTAACAGTCAGTCAAGACGTTTCTTTCTGCCCCATTTTATTTTTCAATGTTGCATTTAGACATTCCTTCATTACGTTGTTTTACGTTGTAATCGTACATTGACGTGGTGCGTTGCACGGAGGTGTCCACAGACTTTCTTCAACTTCTGACACACGACAAGAAAACTTGAGACTCAAACTTTATTAATAAATTGACAGCGAGTTGTAAGCAGGACTGTGCACACGGGGATTATAACAGACAGACAGAGACGGTCTGCATCACTGCACAGTAAGATGTATTTTCATTTCAAACTAGATTTCCAATCAGAGCCATCTGCCTGTCGAAGCCTCTTTTCTGTGTATTTGGACTCGTTTTGAAGAGCTCGGCTGCTCTCGCGTGAAACCCTCCTGCATGGCGCTGAAGGATTACACGCTGGCCGGTTACACACTCGGCGATTACACACCTCCAGGCTGGCGGACGTCCCCGAAACTGGAAGAAGTGGACAACAGTCGGCGGCCAGAGGGAGAAAAATCCTGAAAGTTTGTGCAACTTAATCGCCAGAATAATCAATCAATCAATCAATCAATCAATCAATCAATCAATCAATCAATCAATCAATCAATCAATCAATCTTCATTTAAAGTGCTGAATCACCTGCAGCTGTGCTCAAAATATAGATACGGCAAATATATTGTGACGTCCTCCTCTCTGCTGATACACCTATCAATGCAGATATCAATAATAATAATATAATAATAAACATTTTCTGAAGATAAAACTTTGGAAAAGAGTTTGGAGATTCTTCATAAATAAGTGCAGTTGTTGTTTATTTTCTTCTCAGATGAGATAAAAGTCTAAATGTAAATTAGGAATATCATCTTTGACTATAAAGGACAGAAATGTTATTTCAGTGTATTAAATTAAAATAAGAAAGTTTGTAAACATTAATGCAGTCTGTCGGTTATCGATATAAAATAAAACTTTTGTTTATTTAAATCTACGTGCACAACGATTAAAAAACAAACATAACTAACAATATTAACGGTTTCTAATGTTCCTAAAGAAAACCATGAGAGGTGCAAAAACTTCTGACAAAATAAATAACTTCAAGTACAGAAGAATGAAACATTAGTTATTGTCTTTGGATAAAAGGCTTTTTAAATATTAACTGTCAAATCTGCAGCTTATTTTCAGGAGAAATGACACCAAAAACAATATGACAAGTTAAAATTAACAATAAATGTTAAACTGTTAGATATGTGTCAGATAAAATACAAATTAATTGTCTAAAATGTGTATAATGAATTAATTTCAAGTGTTTCATGTAACAGTTTTAGGACATAAAGTCATCTTAAAGAACATTTAAGAAGAATTGCTTTCAAGAATCTCATTTTTTCAAAAATGTTTTAGTTTTTTTTTCTCAGGAAGAAACATAAAAATAAAGTTAAGAAACAACATAAGAACTTTATTCCTGAATATCAGATCTTAACTTTTATCTTCAGACTGAAGTGAAGAAGAAAGCAGCACTTTTTTTTTTTTTTCTTCAGGTTTTTGCTGGAACAGGATCAGATCCCTGCAACACGCAGTGAAAGAGCAGCACATACATGATCACGTGTGACGACATGTTTAGTGTCCTTCCATGGAAGAAAATCTAGAATCAGTGTGAAATATTTTGACCTGATGCTGGTCCGGGTGTAAAGGTCAGGGGGGGTCGTGCGGTGGGTCCTCTCCTCTGGGGACCATGAATATTCACTCAGTCTTCCTTCACTGAGAGCAGTTGTGGAGATTTTCAGCAGCGGACCGAAGCGATTTAATTCGTAGCGCGGCGGCGGCTGCACGTGTGCAGCAGGAATACAGAGCAGAGCGTTCATTAGGCGCTGTCAGTTTGCTACAGGGCATGTTTAGCCTCAACAAAAGTGATGCTGCTTCGTCTGTCGCTGATGTTACGCTGATGTTATTGAAGCCGGGAGGATTTTAATTAAATCAACGGCTCTTCGCGCGACTGTTGTGCACAAACAAACTATTTGAATTAAATACCAGAAAACACTTGTCTGTCCGTCTCATCTCCACTGTAGATTACAGGACTGCAGTCAGAGCTGCACGCACGGCATACAGATCAGTGGGGGTGTGTGTGTGTGTGTGTGTGTGTGTGTGTGTGTGCTGTTGTCTGCAGGTGACTCTGGAGACAGTTAAAGCCCCAGAGCAGAGTTTCATGCGCTCTGCATGTATATCTTTTCATTTCTCTCATCTATCTGCTGCTCTTTCTCACACTTATAATGAGGAAGGCAGCTCGACACACTCTGTGTGTGTGTGTGTGTGTGTGTGTGTCTTAGTATTAATACTTCCCTGTAAAAATACTCTGTTACAAGTGAAAGTCCTGCACTGGAAATGTTACTTAAGTAAAAGTATGTAAGTGTCAGAAAATATACCTGAAATATTAAAAGTAAGGTGCCCCGTGACTTTTATACTATTATATATTATGACGTAATTATTTTTTACTCATGTATTGATTCAAAAGCAGGACTTTAATAATGATTATTTTCATTATGGATTAATCTTCCTGATCAGCTCAGCTGAAGCTTTTGTGCCCTCTAGTGGCAAACAACCAATTACTGTCACTTTAAATTAACCACCTGCTGGTAGAAACATCAGCCAATCAGGACGAGGCTGGAAAAAGAAGCGTGGAATTAAAAAAAAAAAAAAAAAAGGTTTTACAGCGAGCGGTATAACTGACACTTGGCGTGATCATGATTAACATGTGTTTCATATTTCACACAGCTTCTGGGGGAAAGAACGGGGGTGTTGGTAGAACGGGTTCTGGAGCTGGTGTGTGTGTGTGTGTGTGTGTGTGTGTGTGTGTGTGTGAATCCCAGAGATCAATGCAGTGTTTGATCTGCATGTATCTGAGTGAAGTGAGCTTCCACAGAGCTTCCAGAGCGACCAGCCCAGAGGGAGGCTCCGTGTAATGGGCAACATCTCGCTCCAGTACACCACCAACCCCTCACACACACACACACATTCTCACACACACACTTTCATCTGCTCTGCTGTTTCATCCCCCCCTCACACACACACACACACACACACACACTCTCTGCTCGCTGCAGCAGCATCACGTCCATCATGCTCCTGCAGGAACAAAGACTGAACGCCGACTTAAAAGAAGCTGATTCTCATTCAGAGAATTATTCACTCTGAGTTTAATTAAACTGCAGTTTGATAGTGTGAAGTACATTTCGTGACCACAGTGATATTTGTTGTATACAACTGCAAATGTTGGTCTAATAGCAAAGGTCACAAGGTCACCTAAATTATTAATCAGGAGCAGATTAAATTACTTTTTTTATGCCTCGCTTTGTTTTCTTGAGTTTGACTGCAGAGGAAATGTGTGTGTGTGTGTGTGTGTGTTGTATTAATGTTGCAGTTTTAAACAAAACAACAACAAAACTACTTTGTTAGGTTTAAGAAAATATTATGGTTTGGGGTTCAGATTGGGGTTTGATCAGAGGTCTGTTTGTTCGACTCATCCGTCCCTCCACTTTGTTGTTTTTTTATCCTACGGCCACTAGAGGTCGCCGCCTAACAACACACGTACATGTGGGTCGTAATAAGCTGCTTGCACAGACGACCTACACAGCTGCTTTTTTGTTTTTTTTGGTCAGGACGCTCTGCAGCGTGTCAGCGCTCTGACTGATCTCGAAATCTACCAGAAACTCAGTTTCTTTCTGTTGTTTTCCTCGAGTTCTACTGCTTTTTCTTCAGTGTATTCCTGAACACCAGGCATCAGACCTTTGCTAACTGTAACGACTGCCTTATCTCCGCTCTTTCTGCCTCTCTTTCGTATATCTGCCTCTCCTCCGCTCTTCTTCTCTGCTGCCTCAGATATGCAGAACGTGTCAAAGGCTGCCAATCTGCCATTTCAAAATGTTACTCTTGTTATGCTCTTGATGCTAATGTGTAAACTACAAAAGAAATGCAGAAATGTATCACTCCCTTGGCAACGTCTTTGTGCTGTTTTGCTTTACAACACTTTTCAGCGAATGCACCGCAGTGAGCAACTTTCATCTCGCTTAGACGGAGTCTCCGTCTGGATGACTGTCTATCGATTTTCTCGACAATCGTTCATCCAGTGACTTCACACGTGGCGGTGCTGAGGAAGCGCTGGCCTCAGCTTGCTCTCCTTCTCTCGCTGCATCCAACAACACATGAAGACAGAGAGATCAGAGACATTTCAAGCATCAGTAATGTTACTTTCAGAATGAACGCTTTTGTTGAAATAGCTGGCCCCAAATAGCTAGCTGTTAGCAAATGAGGCTTACTGCAGCATTGTTAGAGGACGCAGAGAAGATGCCTGATTAAGTATAAAAACTTTCATCTCTATCAGTGAATCTTCTGAACTCTGGTCATCAGCAGGGTGTGAAATGAGGGCCTGTGTTGCATGGATTTGATTGCACTTCATGTCTACACATGTGTGTGTGCTATGCACGTGTGTATGTATTGTTATGTGGCTGCATTTATGTCCAAGACAAGTTTCGAGTCTTGGACACAGATCTTGAGTCTTGAACTATGTCGTGGCAGGTGTGTTTCTCATGATTTAAGGAATCTCAGTGTCCAGAGTGCAGTTGTTTGGATGAGTGCTTCTCAAGAACGCTGCATGCAGAAACACCACAGCGGGCCTGTTCTGAACAGACGTGTTTTTAACGAGCTCTGTACTAGCAGGACTGAATGGTGCATCTTTGAACAGCGTATCCAGTTCTTCTCAACAGTCTTGTGCTTCCTGCCATCAACACTTTCAGAAGTCGTTCACATTTGTCTTACGGAAAATTCAAAGGGTCATAGTCAGGGTCTCTGTTAGTTACAGTTCAGCATTCAGTGTCTCTCCTCCCTGAGGGTACATCCTCTGTGGGTCATGACTATCCATGGCAGAGTACACACACACACACACACACACACGCGCACACACACACACACACACACACATCTGGCCAGCAGCTTTTTTAGTTTTTGAGCCAAACTGTTGGATGGACGGATCAACGCTGCCAAATTTAAATGCTGGCAAA
>JAOVVB010152545.1:0-11788 GCA_028570985.1 Heterobranchus longifilis | reverse complement strand
GCTCAGGTTCCTCACACACACGCGCACACGCGCACACACACACACACACACACACACACACACACACACAGAGCCACACATTAATTCAGAGGAGGTGCAGTGTGTGATTTCCCCCACAGGGTGGCTGAAAACCTGCCCGGATACAAGTAAAGGAGGGGGCCGATCGTCCAATAGGAGCCTTCAGCTGCCACTAATGGAGAGCTGACATGAGAAGACTGCACAGCAGCACATAACTCCCACAATGCATTTCTATACCATCAATCTACAGCCTGGATGCAGAGAAATGCTGGAGGCTTCTGTGTACAGAGCTGTGGTTTCCCTGCAGCACCCAGTCACTTATAAATCATCACCACTTTGTGTCATGGTTATAGATGATTATAGGTTTTTTATTGCTAACATGCATTGGTCCAAACTCTTCACACAGTCAGAGAAACTAAAGTCTGCTTTCACACAAAATGCATTCAATAACCACTTTTTCATTCATGCTCCACCACCTGCAGAACACTTTATATCTGCAGCACATTTTTCAACACACTGTTTTCAAAACTGTTCAAAACACAATGATGGCAATTTCCCTGCATTTCTGCAGCAACCATACTGAAATCTGAGCAGAATATTTAAAACACAGCTGATTGCATCACCAGAGAAGTCATACAGTATTGTGCATTTCCCCACTGTGGGATCAATAAAGATCTTATACAGTAAGATTTGATGTTGATGACAGCTCGTGGCCAAATGCAGGAGAGACAGATGACTAAAACCCTCACAGTAATGTGCGGTATGAGTAATGTTGTTGATGTTTTTTTGGTAATGATTACTGCAGAAAAAAATGTTTTTTCAACTATAGATTACTGTGCAAAGATGAGGAAAATTATAAAGCAAATTGCTGCATACTTTAGTACAGCCAATTATTCTATAATGAAAAAGTGATTTATGTGAAAAAGCATTCAAATGATATAGATAAAAGATAAAAGTGCATCATTGATGTAATGCACCCTGTTTTTGTTTTTTTAGATCAGTGTGTTATGAGTGACGGTGTTTACTTTCTGAGTGAGAATAGTTTTTTGGGAGAAAGATCCTGTTTTTGATTCCGATGATTGAAACTGAAAACTCATTTCCATCGATTTTCGATTCATAATTTAATTTAAAGGTTGTACAGCTGCAAAGTTTGTCATTTCAGGGATTAAAAACACTGTAAATTGACAATATAGCAGAGAAAACATCTATCGCAATGATATCAGAATATTAATATCACGAAAACAATAAAATAAATCATGGCTGTACAAATCATATCACTCATGATGACAATGCATTCCTATCAATACAGGTACAGTAAACAATGGTGTTTACAAAAAAGGGTTTATAATCTATTTTGTTATTCAGTCTGATATATTAAAGCATTAAATGAGATGTTTGTCTTTCTGTTGTTTTGTTTTTTAATTCAAAATCAAGAAATCCTGTAAAATGTAAAATTCAGAGTCCTGAATGTGCAGAGATGTCATATGTGACATAAAGGTAACATTTTTGCAAAACATGAAAACCTGCATTATTATATTGAGCTGCAATGAACTGTTATGTAATTATATGGGATTAATTGGCTTTAAGTCCAGCTTTTGTCCCGTCAGTAATACGTTACTCTACTCTGCTGCTGTTATTGGTGGAAAATTGATGAATCTGAACTTTTATCCTGGGTTTTGATTTTTAAGACACACATATATCACTTTACTGCTATTTTCCTCTGAAGGCCAATGTGGTCAAATGCACACTCAAGACTTGACGCCTGCATAAAATCTCCATTTCGGCCTCTCATTGACGATTATATGACTGTGATTACGTGCTGAGGTTTTACAGAATCATTAAAATGAAAAGCAGACAAGAAAAAGCAGCACAGACGACCAATAAATCAAAAAGTTATTCTTGCATTTCAAAATGAGAATCGATTTAATGAGCAAACGGCACGACTGGTAACTCAACAGGCACTTTGTGAAATCTATTTTCATTAAGAAACGAGAATGGATGTGTGTAGTTTTAGGGCAGTTTTAACTGTGGAGGGCTGTGCTGTGTGAATGTAAAACATGGAGGTGATAAATATGCATAAACATCATCAGCAAAGATTATGATAAACATCATATTATCAAAGGGAGGATCATTTTATCATCGTGGAACAAAACAAAACGATAAATGTACACATGAGCTTTTTTATACCCCTCAAGTGTTTGCATATATTATTTAGAAATCTAAGTACTGAGAAGCTTTTCAGATGTTTTTTCTTTATTAATTAAAAACTAAAACATGAAAAACTTTCAGATGTTTTGCCTACATAAATTAAAATATTAAGAAGCTTTCAGATGTCTTGTCTATATTAATAAAAAAAATTAAATATTATTGTTTATATTCATTGAAAACTTTAATATTAAGAAGCTTTCAGATATTGCATCTATATTGATTGTTGTTGTTTTGTATTACTTTAAGATAGAAGATTGAAAGTCTCTAACATGTTGTTGTGGGTATTCATAGGTTTTTATCATGTGTGTTTTATCACGTGTGTGCAGATTTTTCCACTTATTGTTGCTTGTCCTTCCTAATGTACAAAGGTTTTTCTGCTGTGGTTGTCTCAGCTGTCTGTCATGTGACTACCTGCCCATGGTGGTCATGTGACTACCTGCCCATGGTGGTCATGTGACTGACAGTCCAAAGTCGACCATTTTGTTCTTGCCCTGATGAAGTCGTCTGCAGCTGAAACATTTTTGTTGTTAAATAGCCAATGACACAATAAAGGCTTTTTAATCATTACATTCCTGAGTGCGTCAGATTCCTTCTACTTTGCACACACACACACACACACACACACACACAGAGCAGGGGCTCACCTCAGACAGCCGGTGGTGTTTCGCAGCAGCAGCGAGGACTGGAACTTGACTTTGTGCTCGTCGCGGTGCGAGACGCTCCAGCCCGAGTGCGGGATGACGACGGTGTTGGTCAGCGTGGACAGAGCGTCACGGATGATGGTCATCTTCACTGCGTCACATGACGAGAGGTTCCACAGGACGCCTGCAGGTGCCAAAGAAGAGTTCAAGTATTTTACAAAGAACTGCACTCTGACAGGGAGACAAGTCTCTGTAATGACGTCATGCAGTCAGAGTTTTTGTATTAATTTTTGGTGCCTAAACATAACCAAGTAGTTAAATATAACATCAGTCATATTTCATAAGACAACCCGTTAATGAGAATACACTTTATACTACGTAGTTCAGAGAATATTATAGTTTTATAGACTGTTTACACACACAAGAAGTTTTTTCTTGATTTGTTTAGTAAACTTTTGCCTTGCAGTTACAGTCCTCCACCTGTAGTGGTGCTGCAGCCCCCTCAGCACCACTACTTCATATATTATTATCATATAATATTCATATAACATTCATGTTTATACAGTACATATGAAGCCAGTTAGCTTAACACAAAGGCTGAAAACAGGATGGTTTTACTAAAGTGTTGTGAGTATTTTTAAATTTTAAAACTGTTTTTAGAATCTTTTTTTGACTCAGCACCTAAAAAAGATGTTATACAATAACAGAAAAGCACAAACATTTGACAATGAGGGGAAAAAAAACACAAAAAAGACAAAAAAAACAACCTCTGATGAAGAAAGCACATAACATTTAAAAGCACATATTTTTAGTGTGGGTGTTGTAGAGCTGCAACATACAACATCTTTGTAAAATACATGAATGTCATCAGTTTAAAGTGTAAAAGAGAAGAACGATGGCACATTTTCAATGAAGTGGGAAACTCCTCCACTGGGAGAGCGATGTCAATTAGAAAATTTTTTTACAGGTATATTTCTTAACATTAAGTAACGTATTGTAGCGTTTATAGAAGATAAAGACCAGAAGCAGCCATCTGGATCCACCACAGTATGAAGTACAGCTTTAATAATCGAAATCCCAGCCTGCGCTGTAAAAATAGAAACTTTCCTAAAGCTTGATATCAAAGAGAAGACTCTCCTGTGTGTCTGTGAGGCGTTTTATTAAACAGTATGTGTGGTGTGGCTGCAGAGCTGTCAGCACCATCCTGTTTCCAAAGCACATTATCTTAGCATCTGTCCCGAGGACTGTGCCGAGATCTGCTCCGTCAACACCGAGCGCCGAGTGTTTAAGCCGCTGTCGCTCTCACCTCCCACAGAACAGCCGATACACAGATTAATACACCGCCAGACAGTCAGACGGCCACACAGACCGCCGCTCAGCCAGCACGCCGGCCAACGGACCTCGCAAGCAGGCGGACGCCCGCGCAAATCACAGCATGTCGAATGTTTCTGTCACCTGAATTTACCCCTTTAGGAATAAAAAAGACTTGAGATGACAGGAAGCTCTCATTCTTCTCCATGATTTTAAAAACAGTTTCTTAGTTAAGTCATTGACGGGAGTGTTGCCAACTCTTTTCCAATGAAAGTAACGAGTAGTAGCCACAAAAGCTGCTAAAAGTCGCCAGATGACGTCATGACTTAACTTGCATATTGCTGACATCATCACACATGCGCACTTTATCTTAGCCTCAGCCCGCCACGCACGCACACACACATGCACACATGCACGCACGCACGCACACAAAATCTCTCCTTTGCAAACGTTTGTTATACATGGAGGATACCAACAATGCATTTCGGAGAGAAACACATTAACTCCACAGAGGACCTTTAATTAATCCGGACCAGACGTACCAGTGACCAGCTCGCGCACTTCGTTGTCGGTTGTTTTCCTGAGGAGGCGCAGCAGCGCGGGCACGCCGCCGCAGTTCCTCAGCGCCACCTTGTTGTTGTCGGTGGCCTTCCCGTACACCAGGTTCCTGAGGGCCCCGCAGGCGCTCTTCTGGACCTCGGTCAGCTTGTGATCCAGCAGGTCCACCAGGTGCTGGATCCCCCCCAGGTGACACACCTGCAGAGCACGGACCAATCACAGACGAGGATCAACTTTGTGACAAGCTATACACAGATTATACACACATACAGTGATTACAGAGAAACCTAACTTTCATTTATCTTGTGGTTTGTCCAGTTTTGATATTCTTCTTTACAAAAAAAAAGAGTCAAAATGAAATCAATGCTAATAACTTTTAAAGACAAAACCCTGCACTCATTTCATGCAGCAGTGATTCTCTGCAATATTTTGGACTAAAACCAGGTCTGAAACATGTAGAAGCATCAAAGTGGAACATTCAAAACTTTCTTGTGTCATCTCGAAATAAACCGGTCTCAGGAGAGCAGCAGCCGCTCCCTGTTTCTCTCTGATTCTGTGTTCAAACCGTCACTGAAAACATTTGTTTCTGGCAAAATGAGCAGGCGTGTTTCCAGGCCGCTCCAAAGGCTAATTAAAAGCTCATCACCAAACAATCCAAACGGCACTAAAATGTCTCTCGCGTGAAGCTCTGCAGTTGTGCAATCAGAGTTATTTATTGCACGGGAAGCAGAGCACACAGGGAGAGCGAGCGGCGTTTCAGCGTGCCGGAGCGACGGCACATTTGGCACCAACGTTACTTGAAGTTTTGTTGGAGCAGATGGCACTTTGGCTCAGAGTTTAGCAGCAAAAAAAGTTAAATTTCAAACCCTGTAAGCTGAGAATAAACTCTTGCAGACAGTGTGGGGATACAATATGAAATATCTGAGGTGATGTAAATGCAGCAATGAGCAATTAAATAAATCAAAAGATGTCTGGTTCTGGTCTTGAAACATTTACATTTAATTCGTTCTTGTTTGTACAATTTTTTTTTTACGAGGGATGAGATTTCTTTTCAAATCATAATTTGATGAGAAAAAGTCGTAATGTTTCGAGACAACAGTCTTAATGTTTTGAGGAAAAAGTTGTAATGTTTAGAGGAAAAAGTTGTAATGTTTTGAGGAAAAAGACGTAATGTTTAGAGGAAAAAGACGTAATGTTTTGAGGAAAAAGACGTAATGTTTTGAGGAAAAAGACGTAATGTTTAGAGACAACAGTCACAATTTTATGAAAAAAAAGTCATTTTAAGAAAAAAGTCCCAACAAAGCAAAATGTAAGGTGAAGAGATTCCAGTGTGTTTTAGTGCCGTTATAAGAGTTTTAAACATATTTCACTGATTATTGGGATAATATGATGAATCACAATTATTTTGACCAGGATGACCATGAGATTTTCATATCGTCCCATTCCTAATTTAACCATGTTTTGTCAAATGGTTTCTTTAGGAAAACCAGAAGAAAAGAACTACCAGAGCTTCATACATTTTAAAACTGTCTTTGCAGAGTAGCAGGCAGCACGTTGAGTCATGTCTGTGACGAACGTCTTGTTATTTATACTCAGACAGCAGCGTGTCCCCTGTCCCCTTACCTCCACCTTGACCCTGTTGTCTCCGTAACACAGGTGCTGCAGGTAGGCGGCGGCGTTGGCCTGCACGGAGGGGAAGTGATGCTGCAGCATGTGGATGACCTCCGGCAGCTCGGGGTCACGCCACGCAAACTCCCTGAGAGGAAACAAAGAGAAAACTTTTTAACACAGGCAGCTATTCAAGAACAAAACACAGTCTAAAATGAGAAAAGTTACTATTTAAAGGGATAGTTCTGATCTTTTTTAAATGGGATTGTATGAGGTACTTATCAGTGTGTTATCTACAGTAGATGGCAACACGCCCTCCAGTTTACAGAGCAGACAGGAGGACAGGCATGCTGCAGTAGTCGATGTTACTGGTGTTACACGATGTTAGGGCATAAAACCTATTTTGTTTATTTTTGCATATCAGCGTGCACGTTATGTCTGCTCTGTGCAGCAGCAGCACAGAGGAGTCAGATTTCACTTTCACGACGATGACGGAGGAATTAGTGTCAAAGTGAAAAGCAAAAGTGAAGAATCAGATCATTATATGATATATCTTTATCATTTATAATAAATTATCAGTGTGTTTCCTTCTATGGTTAACATGGGTGCAGAAGGGAAGCAGGCAGCGCAGAGGGGCTCTTCCACCCGGTGGCTGCCAAAATGGGCCGTGCAGCAAAAGCGTGACCGAAGGCGTTTGCGGTGTAGTCGCTAACACCGATGTTGTCACGTTTATTAAGTCCTCAAGTTTATTAACCGGTGGGAAAATGTCCTCACTGTGGCATCCCGATAGTAAAACAGGGAGCGTGAAAACAGCTGAAGACTAACCATCTGGGATGTCCACATACTTTTGGCCACATAGTATATCTATCCGTCTATCTACAGTATCTCTCTCCCCTTCTCACATAGTTTTTCTTCCATTAAATCTCACTCTGCTTTCCCTCCCGCTCCGTCTCTGTCTGTCTCTCTCTGAGCACTGTGATTGAGGAGGGAGGGTGCTGGCCGTCCTGCAGCATGGCGCATGGAAACAGAGGTTAATTGGATTGTAATTAGAGCGGAGGTGATTAATTGATAGCATCTGTAAATTTGGATGTTTCCATTGTAAATGTGACAAATGAGAGCGTGGCAGGCCGGAGGAGGAAGGGCAGACAGAGAAAGAGGAGAGAGAGCAGCACACACGTGGATCGGAAGAACGGAGGAGGAGCTGCAGAGACGGTGGAGAGAGGAGGAGAGAGAAAGGCCTAGGAGGGAGACTGAAGGGTTTATTTTTAGTGAGTGCTGGATCTCATGGTGGTATGATATGGCAAGGTTGATAAATATGACTGAATGCTTGTGTGATCAAGCAAGCAGGGTATCAAATGGTTGGGCACAATTTGTATTTGATTTTGTCAGGAAATGCTGAGTGTTTGAAGTGGAAGTGATACAGGTTGAAATCCAAGATCAACAAATATATTTTTATAGTGTTCTGTGAATGACTGGTATTTGGGCTCCCTAACATAAAGTGTGTGTTTCAAAGAGAAGGCTGTTGGTGAGTTATGTGTGGGCTTACCTCCGGTTAGCATCAGTGGTTAGCATCACAAACGACCCGCCCAGGCGGCGACAGAAGATGGTTCTCGTCTTGTTGTTGGTGGTTGATTCCAAAATGAAACCAAGCTGGAGTACATGTAGGTGTTCATTTCTCACGGTGTCACGTCTGTTGTTCACTGTCAGAATCCCCTCACATGTTCTATGTTACCCGAATCTGGCGAGAGAAACAAGCCTTTATCACAACGGCGCAAGTGGTTTAATTTGGGGTGTTAACTGATAAGCCCCGGCAACAGCCAGCCAAAAGAAAGAAGGACCAACTAATATGACCACTAAAGAGCATACTGCTCAACTTAACAATAGTAAAATGATTACTTTTAGGTTGTAGGTCAGAGATGCTTAAGGCAAATGCGTTTATTCACTTTCTTGCAGAGAGTTAACTGAGAGATACCGCTGTCATAGATGATTAGCTTAGCTTAGCATGAAGACTGGAAGCAGGGGGAGTATGTGAGCAATCGTCTTATGTAACTCTCTGATAAGGAAGTCATTTCCCAAAATGTTTAACTATTCCTTCAAGTTTGGGTATGGTTTCGGTGCAGTGAAGGTCGGTCAAAAAAATCAAACCAAGGCAAGAATCAGGGAAAAAAATATCTGCACACTGCATTAAAAGCTCCCAGCAATTTAAATTGTGCAGGCATTGCCTGAAGAAGATCTCTTGCACAATTAAAATTGCTGGGAGCTTTTAATGCAGTGTGAAGATATTTTTTTTTCTGATACTTGGCTGAGTTTGATTTTTTGATCCAGTACCTGAAAAAGTTTTTTGGATGTGTGTATAATGGTAAAGAAAATCTAGCAACTGACATTTCCATTTAAAGTGGCTTATGTTTGATGAATTATTGGCTGTCTCAAACAATATTCTCTGCCACAACAGTTTAGAGTTTAACAAGCTCGCGTTAGCCACATGGCAAGTGCAGCTCACTTTACTGTTTTATGCAATCTGCAGTAAAAAGGTCTATATACGGCACAGATTATGATTGTGATCTTTCATGATGTGCTAAGATGTTTTCAGAGCGACTTTAACGTTGCATCAAAACATGCAAACACGTATCGCCATGATAACTTTCCATAGTTCCTCGTAGTGTTTTGGCTTCTCATAAGCCTTGAAATTCATGGATGTGTTATTCAACCTGGATTTTTTTGGATCATATTTCATTCATTATCTGAATTAAAATAATTCACATACAATATGCATTTTTTTTTAGCATTATGTATATCACTGGATTTATTTTCCTTTCAAAGCTCCCTCATGCTTCAGCCAATAAAGCAGAATCAAAACAACACACAGCAATGTACTGGCTTAAGTTTGATATATGCCTCGATTTAAAACATAAAAAACATCTATAAATTACAGTAATAGAGTATTACTATTTAATCCATTGGCCCCCTCACCAGATGCTTTTGTGCATTTTTGATTTATGCAGAAAAAAAAAGGTCCGTCGTCAACACACCTGTTAGCCTGCAGGGTTTCTTGTTTAGTTCTGTGACATAAATCACACCTGTTATATCTCAACTGTGAATTCTGATGCCACAGAATGTCAGCTTTCGACTATCCATAATCTAACACAATATCAATCCAAGTATCATTGTGTGAGGCGGTTTCAACTCATTGTTGGTCCAGTGAAACTTTCATTAATTCATCAGGAATATGTCATGTGCTAACATGATGCAACACTGGCATCATCAGGGTGTGTGAATATAAGCCTTTTGTTTATAACACAGCCTGTTTTTAATGTATCCTAAATCAAACGCAAATATTCTGTTGAAAATCCACCCTGGAAAAGATGTCATCACTATAACAGCCACTGTTGTAAACGATGGTCCCAAATTGTTCCTCAAAGTAACACTACATTTACAGTAAAGGTTGTTTCTCACACGGCCTCCTTATTTGTGTTCTCTGACTCCTGAAACTATCAGGACCTTTGGTCACACGGACACATTATGCAAGTCATTCCTGGAACCTGCACTGTTTTTGGTGAAAGTGCTTTTAAAGTTTTTGCACCCTCATCTCAGCGTGAGCTCCAGAGTCACCTTAAAACTACATTATTTTATAAGCATGGGAGATTATAAAAACAGGATTAAGGACTGTTTGACCACTGAATGCACATGTGCTGTTACCCAACACTGCTAATTCATTGATGCAATTTACTGTTTGTTTTAAGTCTGTTAATTGTTTTTTTTTTTTTTTCCTGTGAATTTGTTGTGCTGTTTATTACTTTTTGCTGTTTTGTTTTAAGTCTGTTGTTTGTTATATTATGTGACACACTTTATGCGTCTGTCTTGGTCAGGTCTCCCTGCAGAGATTCTGAATCTCAATGGGAAAATGCCTGGTAAAATAAAAAATAATAATATTTTATGTATTATGTATTTTCCTCTAATGCTTACTGTGATATGTGTGACATGCAGTAGTGGAAGAAGTACTCATATCTTTTACTTTAGTAAAAGTAGCAATACCATAGTAGAAATACTTTGTTGCAAGTAAAAGTCCTGCATTAAAAATCTTAAGTAAAAGTACAAAAGTATTAGCATCAAAATATACTTAAAGTACAAAAAGTACTCATTATTAGGGCTGAACAGTTTTGAAAAAAGATCTAATTGCGATTATTTTGACTGATATTGTGATTGCGATATGATTTGCGATATTAGAGGGAATTATTAATCATTTTTACATCATTATCCTGATTTTCAGTGAAAAACTTGATTTTTTGCATGGATCTGTACCAAACAAATATTTTTTCTTAAGTCTGTAGAGTATGATGTCTAGGCAAGACACCTCTGTAGCACCACAATACTTAATATAATATTAAATGGCATTTTACTTTTAACAAATATTGCACCTCCTGCCATTTGAAAATTGCAGTAGGCCATATTGAATCGTATATATTGTATAATATTGATGCATTAATGTGTAAGCATCACTAATGTTGCAGCTGGTAAAGGTGGAGCTAATTTCAACTTTAAAAACGGGCGGGTATCTTAATACATCATAATTATTAGTTGATTCATATTTTGTATTAATAATCTGAATAGTAAACAAGAGTAACTTATATTGTTGGATAAATGTAGTGGAGTAAAAAGAACAATATTGGCTTCTTAAATGTATTGTAGTAGAAGTAGAGATAAAAAGGAAATACTCAAGTAAAATACTTCAAAATTGTACTTAAGTACAGTACTTGAGTAAACTTGAGTGTTTGCCTGTTGTTGCTGCTGTGTAGATGATGTTATGACTCTATTATATATTATATCTGCTGTTTCTCACATGGAGACGGAGGCTAAAATGTAACATATGGAGAGGGTGTGAAAGATGCACCATGTAATGACTTTGCCACAAGAAATGTCTGAGCTCATGCTGAGAAGCGTTGAACCTTTCAACAACCCTCTTTATATGCAACATATACAGGAAAATAAAATGCTATACTGTATATTGTCGCAGGAGCAAATCCAGCTTGTATGCACAGCAGTGGACAACATGTAGCATAATGCATTCACAAGTTAACAATATTCACAGTAGGACCCCGGGATGGTACAAAACCTGTGCTAGCCATCAAATTAAGGCATCATCCGAGCACGGAGAAAGACGTTTTTTTTCCACCTCATCTGAACATCGAAAAAATTAATGTCGTTTTTACAGTCGTAAGTTCTCCAATCTAATTTCTTGGGCAGGTGTCACAACTATGAAAACCTTTTCACAGAGCGTGCGGACGGCTCGTGATGGCTCGTGTGGTTCGTTGCTCAACGGAACAAATTGTTCATTAACTGTGGGCCTAATGCTCTAACAAATGTCCCAGGAATATTGCTGCGGTGGTCCACACGAGGATGGAATTAAGCTAATCAAATAAGCCTCCAGTCAGGTCCTATCAGACAGC
>JAOVVB010152517.1:0-11789 GCA_028570985.1 Heterobranchus longifilis | reverse complement strand
CTCTCTCTCTCTCTCTCTCTTTCTCTCTCTCTCTCTCTCTCTCTCTCTCTCTCTCTCTCTCTCTCTCTCTCTCTCTCGTGTCCTGGGTACATTTTGTAATTGGATTGACATCTGCCCTATGGAGCAAAGGACAAGGTTGCAAGTTATAAACCTCAGTATTTTCCAATCTAGTCGTCTCTACCTCCAGGGCAGATAATGTAGAAGCAATTAAAAAGACCCTCCAGATAGGATTTTTAAGGACATGTTGAAGAAGTAGGTGTCCTTTGTAAGACCCACGACTGAAGTTTTCTGTTTTAAAAAGCAAATTCGAAAGCAATTTCCTACTGAGTTAATGAATTTTTAACTATGTATTAGGCCGGTCCACCGCATTGTTCTGTGTGTTGTACCGACGCCCCCGTCATTACAAAGTGCCTAATATTCCTGAAATGGCCATAAATGGTCACTGATTGAAGTCCGACTTGTAAAAGAGAGGAGGTGCGCGCTGTTACAGCAGCTGAATTATTCAGCTGGCTCGTAGACGGGTAATAAATTGCTGATGTTTTTATTGGTGTCTCAGCTAAGTATTATTTAACCTTGCTTTAAACTGCTTACTTCCATGCTGAGTGCCTTTTAACTCCCATCCATTTCCCTGTGCCTTTCAAATATTGATGGTGAATATTGGAGGGTTGACTGAGTGCCAGCATGGGACCCCTGGTCCTGGCTCCCACAGCAGCCTTCCAGACGCACACAAACACACGCACACGCACACTCAAATACTTAGAGTGAGAGGGAAGGAGTGCCAGCTTCTGGCACTCAGTGTTCCCTCAGTCTCTTAAAGTATGGGTGTGCAAATGATTCATGTTCTGTTAATCCAGGAACATGAATATGAGAGGAGTAAATAGACACACTGTGTTTTTGAAGTGTTTTAAAAAGCAGGTAGTTGTTTAGCCCACAGGCTGACAGATTCCTACACAGTTTCGTGTTCCTTAAGAGGATTGCTCAACTCACTGATGGGAAAGGAGTGCTGTGGTGCTGCAGTATGAAATGTGCTACTTTAACTAATGTGGAATGAATCCGCTGCATTAAGCGGTGGTCGAATTAGTGCCGGGCGGTGTGACCAAAAATTTGTATTTTAACATTCTGGCGGTTTCACGGTATATCACTTTTTTTTCTTTCTTTTTTTTTTTTTGCATGACGGGCCTTATTATCATCACTGCTGGAAGAACTACTCCGATATTTTACTTTGGAAAAAGTAGCAATAACACACTGTAGGAATACTCTGTTACAAATCCTTACCATTACTCTTTTATAATTAGTGATGCATGTATATGTTCATACTGTTGCAGCTGGTAAAGGTGCAGCTTATTTTAACTACTTTATATACTGCTGTGTAGATTGATTTGAAATGATGTATTATAATCTATTAGTTGATTTATATTTTGGATTAATAAAAATCTGCAAAGTAAGTAATGTTGTTAAATAAGTGTAGTGGTGTTAAAAGTAATATACTGCCTTCCAGAAAGTAGTGGAGCAGAAGTATGAAGTAGCATAGAATGTAAATACTAAAGTAAAATACAAGTACTTTAAAATTGTACTTATACAGTACTTGAATAATGTTAAGGTTTATAGTGGCTTATTCTACTGTCAGGAGTACATAGAATATAAAAACATGCTGTTCAGCGGTGTCATTGTGTAAATGTACTATTGTTAGTGTTACAAATTGTTTGTGTCACAGATTGTTGTGTGCTATGGAGTTTTACCTTGTTAAAGAGAGTTAGTTGTGGGTTATTAATTGTTTTGTTAAAAGTTATAACCATTAATAAGACAGGTATGCAGTTATTACCTCTCAATACACTCACAGCCCAAACGTAGCGCTCTTCGCAGCAAACAATATCATATATTATTATATATTATGTTATGGCAGTATATGACAAATTCCTATCGTACAGGATATAAAACCACCCAGCACTATGTCAAATCAATCTTTGCTTTGCAGTTTGTCGTTAATGTAGAATGAAACATTTTTCTGATGCCGTGCGATCGAGTGTCTCGAGCCCTGCGTCTCATGCATCACACGTGTTGAGCAGTTGATCGTTAGTCATAACTTCTACTCTCCTCAGCACAGATCTAGGGCTTATGCCACCCTGGCCTGGTATGGAAATAGCACTGAGGGGGGGGATTGCTGTCGGATCCTGACAGTAATAGATGTGTGAACGCGCTAATATCATCCGGGGTTTAACTGATGAGCCTCATGTTTAGTGTGTGTGGTTTCTCCTTGCCTTTTCCCTCCGACCCACTCGGTGTCTGTCTGTCTTCCTGTCTACTTACAGCAGCAGCAGCTCCAGGCGCAGCACCTCTCCCATGCTGCTCACGGGCCTCCGGTCCAGCTGCCACCTCACCCCTCAGGCCTGCAGCCGCCTGGCATCCCCCCTGTGACGGGCTCCGGTTCAGGCCTGCTGGCACTCGGTGCCCTGGGCAGCCAAGCCCACCTCCCGGTGAAGGATGAGAAGAACCACCATGATCTCGAACACAGAGGTGAGGAGGCATATTGCTGTCCAATTAGGCATTAGCTGCTTAAAGGCCGACAGCATCTGTGTTCTTTTCTGTGTTTTTTTAAATGGAAACACCCACTCAGTCTTAGCAAGAAAGCAGTGCTGTAGGTTACATCAGTAAGCTAATCAATAAGGTTATGAATAAATTAATGTTTGGAGATATGTAATGTAAGCTAAGCAATGTACTGCTGTGGACGCCATGTTAGTTCTGATCTGAAAGTTGCACAATAACACGACCGATCGCAGGAGGCAGAAGACCAGCAACTCCGAGGTTAAATGTTTTTGTCAATGGAGTCTGGTGGCTTTGAAGAGAGTGATGTTCCCTCTTGGGAGATTTGACTGCATGGTAAAGCAGTAAAAATATTCTACATATAGCACACACATTTTTTTAGGTGGCTAAAATATATTTTGCTGCAGCCCTGTCCACAGCAGTACATATCGCTCTCTTAAAAGCCACCAGACTCCATTGACAAAAACAGTAATTTTACCTCGCAGAAAACGGGAGGTGCTGGTCTCTCGGTTTAGTTAGTTAGTTTGTGTTATTGTTTGACTTTCGGATCTGAACTATGATTGTATGTATGATCCAAACTAACGTGGCGTCCACAGCAGTACGTTGCTTAGCTTCCGTGTCAGTAACGTTACTCCTGTCTGCTTAAATGTAGCAAGTGGGAAAAGTTTTTAGAAGGGCTTCGGAAAAACAGCATTTCGATGCTAAAACATGCATATTTTGACCAAAATGTTTGGATTTGAATACACAAGGAACACAACTGGGAAGCTACAGAATGATATAAATAAAGAATTAATGGTGTCCGCCTTTTAACCAGTTTATTTAGAAGAATTGAAATGTATATTCATTTTAACATTACTGCATAGATGTTAAGCAGGGAAAAACCAATTTAGTGCGGAGTGCTTCTCACTCTCCAGAGCAGAATCGTAGGGCCCTTAGGTGAGCAGCACATCCTGTCTGTTCACATTCTGTCTGGGTAATGAGCTGGTACATTCCCAGCCCATGACTGCATAAGCTATTCAACAGCTCCAACACACGTTGATAAGAGGGGCCTTGTGCCCTGCAGCTGATTCTCACACGTTCAGCCCCAAGCATCTGTTATGATATGCTAACTGACGTGTTTTTCTCTTTGCTCCACTTGGTTTCCTCATCACCTCGGCCGCCATTGTGATGTCTGCGCTACAGAGAACACGGTGAGTGTCAAAATCTGCAACTTTTTTTTTGTTTTTTTTTTTTGTTGCAGGACTTGTTGGTTTCATAATTCATCACACTTTCATCTTCACCGCGAATGTCAAGTACAAAATTCCTGCCAAACAGCACACTGATTTCATGCACTGTTGTAATCTGCTTTTAATAAAATCATTAATTGGAAATGAGGCTTGGAATATAAATCCTGTGTGTTTAATCCAGAAGGGAAATGACTGGTATCATGCTGGAGAGATTAGAAGCCTTGTAATTTCATCACAATTAAAGAAAGACTTTGACTTCCCCTTCTTAAAGGATTTATGTGATCCCTTCTACTGTCTCCCTTGTTTACCAGCTCTCCCTCCTCCTTGGCATGTGATGAATATTTATGAACACAAATGGAGAATTGTTTTGTTTTCTTTCTCTCCACCCCCGTCTGGCTGGACCTGCTAAAGCGTTTTATTGGAATGGCTGCGATCTCTGATGGCTTGTGATGTGCCCGTGAGATTGTGTTTCTGTAGGCCGGGCCCGCTGAATGGGTGCAGTCATGTCTGAAGAAATGGAACTCCTGGGGCGATTAGCAGGCCTGTTTTGTTTCTGTGCTCTTGTCCCAGGTCATCTGATAGCAGAGTGGTGACTTTGGTTAATGAGTCACGCTAAGCATCTCTTTAAAGGTCAGCCATTATGCAGACAGTGGCCCTTTGCCCAGAGACCGCTAGTCCATCGGCCATTGTTCGCATCTCTGGTCCATGCTGTTACTTTGGTCTTCAGAAAAAAGGGACAGAGGGATTCAGGAGATTTTTGGCAGTTTACAGGCAAATGGCAAACTCCTGCAGAAGTCGCTGGACACCTGCCGAGTTCCTCCTATTCTGTTGGCGTTTAGAGTGAGCTGTCCCAGCTTGTGTGGGCAGGCAGGCTCCATGAAGAAGCACCAGTCAGTCCCACGCTGCCGTGCCCACTGGCAGGATATAGATTCTCTTTCTTTATCAGAGCTCAAAGCCGAAGCTGACATGGTGCCCAAGCGCGCTGCGGCAATCAATGCCAACAACATACAGTCAGTCTCTCTCTCTTTTCTCTCGGTGTCTCTCCACCCTTCTCTCTCTCTCTCACGCTTAGCCTGACTGACTCCGGAGAAAAGGCCCTCTGTTCAGCCACAACACACTGCTCATGTCCCTGTGAGGCTGTTTGTTGTCCGGTTATGAGGAGGAGGGAGCCCGGCTCAGAAAACAAGCCCTCCTCCTTTCAGTTCAGATAACGGCCCATTCTGTTGTTTGGCCAGGGACAGGCTTGTGTGCGAGATTGGCCTCGGCTGGTGTCAGGGTACCGCTCGGAGCTGGCTTACAGCTGCATTTTAAGAGTCCGCAGCATCCATAGTTGTGTGAATGAATGGAGCATTTTCAGTGTTTGGATTGGCACAGTATGTTCTCTGTGAATTTGTGACGGCTGAATGACTCACTGCTGTCTTTTACAATGAAAGACGAGATGGTGATAAAGTTAAGTTTGGTTTTCTCTTTGCAGAATAACTCTGTATCCCCCTCCGAAAGCTTACGCACAGCCAGCGAGAAGCACCGCAGCTCCTCTGACTACAGTCTGGACTCTAAGAAACGCAAAGTGGAGGAGAAGGACAGTATGAGCAGATATGTAAGTCATTAAAGGAATTGTTTGACATTTTGAGAAATCGGCCTATTCTCTTTCTTGCCGAGATCAGGATGAGAAGATTGAGACCCCTCTCGTGTCTGTCCATTAAATATGAAGCTAGAACCAGGAGTTGGTTAGCTTAGCATAAAGTTTGCAGACAGCTAGCCTAACTCTGAAGGTAAAAAAGTACCTGTCAGCTATTTAAAGGCACCATATGTAATTGTCTGCTGCTAGGGGGGTCTCTCAATCAAAACAACAGTCAGTTTCTCCCAGTCAGGATTCCTTCAGTGTTCATCGTTCACCAGAACAAACAGACCTGATGATTTAAACCAGTAAAAACACAGAATAAAGCAGTTTCACGTTAAAAATCTGTTTCTCCAACGCTGCTGCTAATGCTTGTTCAGCTTGTTTCTCTGACTAAAATCCTTCATCCAGTTAAAGTATATAGTTAAAAGATCTAACGATCCAATTCAAAGTGTATTGTAAAAATGTGGCTTAAAACTGGATAAAAAGTAAATTTATGACACGACACTGATGCATGCACAAAGAGGATATGACCAAATGACACAGACCGTTACCGTGATTAAAAGTTGTTGGGATAATGTTAAGTACACAACTCGAAATATAGAACATAGGTCTAGTCGTTTTTAGACATTTTAATTCGGAAAATGTGAAAAAAACAACAACACATTGTTGTTTTATGTGCAGGACATTTTTTGGCCAGCAACAGTGACTTCCTGGAGTCTCCACTGGTTACCGGGCAACCTAACTGCGACTCCAGGAAGTTACTGCTCCTGGCTCCATCTAACTCTCTGCAAGAAGGCGAATTAGCGTATTTCCCAAAATGTCAAAGTACTCTGCCTACCCTCCTGTTGTCAGAGACGTATTTTAAAGGTTTCTTTGAGGAAAAAAAGACTAATTTGCCAATTATCTTCACAGGACAGTGATGGAGAGAAAAGTGATGACCTGGTGGTAGACGTGTCTAATGAGGTGAGCGGAGCAGCATGTAATTGTAAATGGCATATTGACATGCACTGAGATGAAGCTGTTACATAAACGTCAACAACGTTTCTCCAGGACCCTGCCACTCCGCGAGCAAGCCCCGCCCACTCACCACCTGAAAATGGCATTGATAAGCCCCGCCCTCCAAAGAAGGACACACCCAACAGCCCTGCATCAGTGGCATCCTCTGGAAGCACCCCGTCATCCAAGGCCAAGGAGCTCAGTCATGTAAGACACCGAGAGTTACCAACAAACTAGGACAGAAAGGGTTTAAATGAGAATTGCAGAGAGAGCAAAGGGATATGTGCAAATAAATCTAGGACGTTTTCTGCAGTGGATTAGGAATGGCTGTCGGTGCTTTAAGTGCATGACTAAACGTCGGGGATAATATTGTCCCGCATCAGGATCAGTCAGGTCTTCTCTGTTAATAGCTCAATGTATTTAACTCCTCCAGGATTTTTCCCCCCTCTCCCTCACTAAAAGATTAAAGCCAAAGCAGTAAGGGGATAAAAAACGGCCCCATCTCCATTGTGGCCATAATAGGTTTTAGAATAAATAGCAGTTTATGGCTCTGCAGGACTATGAGGGTTGTCAGAATTAGATTGGATTAAGTTCAGTTTGCTCTCAAATTGTCAGTCTGCACAGTGCCTGCTTTCCGGGATTGTGAATGCGCTTGCTTTCTCGTTCCCTCGACAGAATGACAAATCCTCCACGCCTGGCCTCAAGTCCAACACTCCCACCCCCCGCAACGATGCCCCCACCCCTGGCACCAGCTCCACTCCCGGGCTCAGACCCATCCTGGGCAAACCACCAGGCATGGAGGCTCTTGGTTGGTACCACTCTCTTTCCTCGCTAGCAACAGAGATAATTTTTTTTCCCATCCTCTCCCAACGTACTGTTACAGTATGTCACATGTCCTTCTCCTGTCTTTGTCCGTAGCAGCCCCAGCTTTGCGTACCCCTCTGTCCATCGCAGGCTCCTACCCTACCCCCTTCGCCATGATGGGCCATCATGAAATGAATGGAGGCCTGACGAGTCCCGGTGTGTACGCTGGTCTGCACATCTCCCCTCAGATGAGCGCTGCAGCAGCTGCAGCCTACGGACGCTCCCCCATGGTAACACCCTTTTATGTATTTGGGATCACCTAAATGCACTGCACATAGTTAAAAGAATAGTTTGACATTTTGAGAAACACACTCATTCTCTGTCTTGCCCAGAGTTAGATGAAGAGATCAATAGCTCTCTGTATCTGTCTGTTAAAGGTTCCCTGTGGAGGTATAGACCTCCAGCGCTATGGAGCTTTTTTTTTTTATGAGTGGATTCCTGTTTTGTTTGTCTCATGCACGCACAGAAAGATTTTTTTTTAACTTTTGGACAGAGCCAGGCTAGCCGTTTCCCTGTTTCCAGTCTTTCTGATAAGCTAAGCTAACTGGCTGCTGGCTGTAGCTTCGTATTTAACGGACAGACACGCCTGATATCAGACAGAATTGTCAAGTCGTTACACTGTTTCCATCTTCAGTCTGACATTAACTCCACTCTAACCGACTGCCGTGGGGCAGGGAGATTCGATTTTTCCTAACCAATCACCAGAGACTTCCGGTTTAGCCCTTTGCTGACTTGAATGGGGATAAAATAATGAAATCGTGCGGCTCTTCTAGACTTTCCAAATGTTATCAGACCGAATCCATCAAATTCTGATAGTGAAATGAGTCATTTCGTGGGGTTCTGACGCTCAATTTATCCACCACTTCACGGCCGCAACAGTGGCGACGGAGTCGGTGATTACCTTGGTAACTTGGTTGTGATGTGGCCAGTGAGCCCGGTCCTGGAACATGCACGCAAGGTAAACAGTAAAGAGACAGACCGGGCTGGACGGCCGGTAAAAACTTTATGGATATTCTGACGGCCCACTGTATGACAGATGTCCAATATACCGCAGAAGCAAAGTAAAAACAAACTATGATGTCAGCAATATTGAGAAGACATGCCGTCTATGTAAACACACAGCTTACATGTCTATGTAAACACACAGCGTTAGTCACTAACTTGTGGCACTAATCGTTAGTCTCCCCGCAGCACTCATTGGCTCGATTTGTTTTTTAACCGAGACGCTGCAGTTTCAGCGGGGGGAGTGGGAGGATTCAAAGACCCAGGAAACAGACAGACATGAGACTGGTATCAATCTTCTAACTCCGGGCAAGAAAGCTAATAAGCGTATTTCTCAAAATATCCACCATGTGGATTTGACTGTGATCACTGGTCAGTAGCGGATCTGTTATTCAAAGGTTTCCATTTCATTTTTTCAGGGGTTTGATCCTCACACCCACATGAGAGCTCCAGGCCTTCCGGCCAGCCTCACATCCATTTCTGGTGGCAAACCGTAAGTGTCTCACCAAATGTGTTCTAGTCACACATTTAAAAAAAAAACAGCAGTGATATAAAACACTAACACGTGTGTTTTCCATCAGGGCTTACTCCTTCCACGTCAGTGCAGACGGTCAGATGCAGCCCGTGCCCTTCCCGCCCGACGCCCTCATCGGCCCCGGTATTCCACGCCACGCCCGTCAGATCAACACGCTGAGCCACGGCGAGGTGGTGTGCGCGGTTACCATTAGCAACCCAACGCGTCATGTCTACACTGGTGGCAAAGGCTGTGTCAAAATCTGGGACATCAGCCAACCTGGCAGCAAGAGTCCCGTGTCCCAACTGGACTGTCTGGTGAGCAGCGCTGCTGATTCACCTTTCACTCATCAACTACTGTTTTACACCTTGTTCTGTTTGTGTAGTTTGGAGAGGTAACACACTGTATACACAACCTCATTCCATTCACAATCCTTTGTTATACACGAGGACCAGGCACACATCCCACTGACAGTTTCACAGCTAATGCACCGGGACTCAAATGCAGCTGATGCTTTCACTCAATGTTTGCGTAAAATAGAAGAAATAACTTTTAGAAACTAACGAGGAAGAAAATATGGCTGCTCCATTATGGAAAAAGTCATAATTACGATTATTTGGGTCAATATTGAGATCATGATAATTTAACATGATTAGTCATCGAAACATCATGCATTTAATGAAAGTGTCTCTTTAACCGTGTTTTTTTTTTTTTTTACTTTAAATGTAGTTCACCTGAAAAACAAATAAAGAGATAAATAAATAATATACATTTTAACAATACATATATACATTTAAATAAATAATATAAAATAAATCAGATATGTTGTAGTGCACTGCCACAACCTACTGAAAATTCCTAAACATATCTTCTACAGTTTGGTAAACTATATTCAACATATTCCAGTCAGTCACTGCTGTAAATGAAAGGGGTGCGCTGGATTTATAACACAAGACAAAACAAGAGCATCATTGTGAAACAGAATGCGGCACAATAATAATTTTATCTCGACTATCTTGTTTTCATAATCACTGGAAGCCAAAATTGTAATTTACAATAAAAGCCCTAGGAGAAAAATAATAAACATGACACAGTTGGCTTGAAATGTGAACATCACCAAATAAATGTGGAAATGTAACAAGCTTAAAACTCAAGATCCAGCAGCGTAGGTTTGAGAATACCCTTCGGTGGGTTTATTATGACAGAAGGATTTTCATCCTCTTTCTCTCCGACTTGTTCCTAAATCTCTCTCTAGCTCCACTGACCTGAACGTGTATTGATCGGCTTTGTCCTCTTTGCAACAGAACAGGGATAACTACATCCGCTCCTGTAAGCTGCTGCCTGATGGCCGCACATTGATCGTCGGAGGCGAGGCCAGCACATTGACCATCTGGGATCTGGCCTCTCAGACGCCCCGCATCAAGGCCGAGCTCACCTCCTCGGCCCCGGCGTGCTACGCCTTGGCCATCAGCCCCGACGCCAAAGTCTGCTTCTCCTGCTGCAGTGATGGAAACATCGCCGTCTGGGACCTGCACAACCAGACTCTCGTTAGGTTGGGAGAAAACACTTACTCGCACTGTGCGGGCTTCGGCCCCGTGACAGGATTGCTGTTGTGTGAGCAATTTTAAAAAGGGGGATGTCAATAAATGTTTGTATGCTTTGTGACTTTGATTTCAGGCAGTTCCAGGGCCACACGGATGGCGCTAGCTGTATTGACATATCCCACGATGGCACTAAGCTGTGGACAGGCGGTCTTGACAACACTGTCCGCTCCTGGGATCTGAGGGAGGGTCGACAGCTGCAGCAGCATGACTTCACTTCACAGGTACGACCCCCTGTAACATGGAAGAGATGGATGACATACACACATCCACAGACTTACTGTGGAGGGACGTTTCCTTTTTTTTTTTAACTGTCAGTAATTACTGTTTTCAGATCTTCTCTTTGGGCTACTGTCCGACCGGAGAGTGGCTCGCTGTGGGCATGGAGAGCAGCAACGTGGAGGTGCTCCACCACTCGAAGCCTGACAAGTATCAGCTCCACCTGCACGAGAGCTGTGTCCTCTCCCTCAAGTTCGCCTACTGTGGTATGAACACACACACACGCACACACACACACACACACACGCACACACACACACACACACACACACACATAAAAAGAGGGAGAGAAAATGCTGACTGTACTGAACCGCAAAGTGGCCTCAGCATGACCTATTTTATTTAGTGCTAAAACTACAGTTCCCTTTTTGCAGTGGTTCTCAACCAGGGGTCCGGGGACGCCCAGGGGTCCTTGAGTGAGTTGCTTGGGGGTCCCCAGAAAAATGGGGAATAGTACATTTTCACTATTTAAGAAGTCAGCCCAATGTGAGTAAGAGTCATAATGCCGCGTTCACACTGTACGAGGATCGAGCTTTTAGCGCGGTGTGATTTAGGGCTGTCCTCCATGAAAGAAATTCTTAGTCGACTAATCGACTAAGAGGGGGCAGCCCTAATGTGATTACATACAAAGTCAATGCAAAGACAGAAATAGACACAAATTTGCATTGGGTGGCGCGACACAAACATGCAAAATAGAAAAATATAAATAGACATGGGTCATTGAAAGTGCTTGAATTTATATATTTTGTGCAAGAATAGAAAGTTATTTCGATTTTGTTTTTTTTCATTTAATGGATGGGTCACAAAAACACGTTCACCCCGGACACCGCTGTTCGTGTCCCGTGTGAAACCAAAAATCAATGTTGTTATTTAACAAACATAGTAATTATATTTTGTCACGTAACAAACATACGTATCTTTTTCTAAATCTAACGAAAAAAATTCTTTCAATTCAAGTTAACGAGGTGTTTAAAACTACGACCGTAATCTGTGAGAAAAAATGTTTCTCTCGAAACGTAATGCAGTTTAGTTGTACAGGAACGTAATTTTATAGGAGACAGTCTCCCACAGTTTCACACGCCAGCCCGCTAGTTGTCATTATAAAAATTCGATAATGATCCTGATCCATGTCTCAAACTATGCCG
>JAOVVB010152506.1:0-41423 GCA_028570985.1 Heterobranchus longifilis | reverse complement strand
GAGGATTTGGTGTCAAAGTGAAAAGCAAAAGTGCAGAATCAGATCATGTGTATCATATATAATATATTTATATCATTTAGAATAGATTATCAGTGTGTTTTCACTCGCTGCTCGCAGAGAAATTAGACTCCTGTCTGAACCCGGTACCTGCCAGAAATGGGCCGCGCAGCAGAAGCTCGACCAGAGAGCTGGAGAGGCCAGACGCAGCCATCCATAAGTGGTGCGTTTGCGGTGTAATCGGTAACACCGCTGTTGTCACAAGTTTATTTACAAGTGGGAAAATTTCCTCACCGTTGCATCCAAGCCAGCTAACCCACAGAAAGCCTTACCTCAATAATGGCCTTCATCACCAGGCCTGCTCCCTTCACTATCGCCATGGAGGGGTGCTAGAGAGAAAGTTCAACACATGAGCATCTCCTGAAGTTCTATCAGACGTATTACCATCATAATAATTAGGGCGGAGAGGTTAATTCACACAAGTCAACTACCTGGAAGAGTTTGAACAAGGTGCGTCCATCGGAGGCAACCATCTCCAGCAGCATGTCAAACTGCTGCCCCTCTGTGGTTTCACTGTACGGGGCGCAGAGGGCAAACGTTAAGAAGTCCAGCAAGGAGCTGATGACCAAAGCTCCTGTCCCATGGTCCTGAAAACACAAGAAAAAGAAAAATGAAAAAAATACCAAACATGAAGACGTTTGGGAAACTATACTCAACACATTTTGTAATAGAACTTCTCAGGGTTCCTACACAGAAGGATTTTACACAAAGTCTGTATCTAGCTTTCTTTTCTCATTTGGAATCCTTTCAACCAGGTTTTATATATGGGATTGTTAAACCAGCCCTCAGAAAACTTGCATTTACACTTTGTCCGTTCAGACCACACTCCGCTCTGTCAAACATCTCTGCTCAAACAGGAAGTAAACTAACCGCTGCTAACTATACTCTATTTTTTTTTAATAAATAATATTATATTATTATTCCCCCTATTTTTCTTTTTTTCCCTCCAAATATTCCACATTTTTCTAAAAATATTCAGACTTTTTCTCCAAACATTCTAACTTTTATTCTGAAAATATTACAACTTTTTCTCTAAATATTCTGACTTTCCGACTCCATGAAAAACACTCTGCTTGTATAATAAATTCATTTTTATTACTTATTATATTTTATATTTTAGAAAACAGAACAGGGGCAATAGCCTGGAAACACAAATGTTTTCCATACTCTCTTTTCTTTTTTTCAAGCTTATCCAGACCTGGAAATTACTAAAATAAAATTTCAGATTTTTCCATACTGTGTAGGAACCCAGACTTCTAAATTTCCTAACTCTCCCTGAGCTTTAATTAATAAATAAAAAGAAATGTACCACATTAGTGATGAATTTTTCAAGGAGGTTTTCCAGGAATTTCTTGGAGGACAGCAGAGAGGCCTTGTTCAGCTGCTCCTGCCTCAGATCATAGTCATCGTGCATCGGCTGCAGAGAAACGTAACAGAAAAGGTCTCAGCCAAACCACAAGATACAAGACAAATATGATAAATGGTTGATATTTAATGTATGCATTTGGTTGATGTTGAGATATATTTAGATGATACTTACACACATAAGGGCACAGAGCATGTCTACAGCAGCATGTGTCACACCGTTGTTGTTCCTTTTTAAAGCTTTTACCGTCTTCACTCCCAACTTTTCCCTGAATCTGGAACACACAAACATACATTTAGATTTACCAACACTTCTAAAACAACCATGCATTGAGAAAGTTGAGAATCATAAACAACAGAAACACAACAGCATATAAAACCATACAAATGCTGTATTATTCAAAAAGAGGTCTGGGGTTGGATACACAAAGAATTCATTGCTTCAGAAGTGGCTTGTTGTTTCTTTTGTCAAATCTTCTACTGAACTACGAAGTGTAACAATATAAAAGAGGTTTTCCTTGAATCAAAAATAAATATTTATGTATTTATAGTGATTTGTGTCTTATGGTTGAGGGAAACACCTAGCTACTTCCGCAATGAATCTTTCAGGAAAACCAATTATGGCTCATTTGCTTTGCAGGAACAAATAATAAACAGTAAATACAGTTCCTCTCATACATCTCAGTGACCCGGAGAGACTACAGGGTTCTTAAACATTGTGATGTATAGATATGTAAAGGACAGAATGGGCAAAGCAGATACTGGAAGAGAGATAAAGGCACAAAAATAAGAGTATGAGATGTCGAGAGAGGAAGGTCAAGACAAATCGAAGCAGACAGCTCGACAGAACACAGGGAAGTGACATAACCTCCCTTCTGAAGTGCCGGTCTAAAAGCCGGAGATGAAAGCAGAACAAAGATAAAAGAGGAGAAGGCTGATTGACAGAAAGACTTTGGAAAAGAGAAAGAAGGAGAAGAAACAGAGACAGGCAAAAGGGCAGACTGAGATGTATGGATTCATATTTACGTTGCATCTGTGACTCCAGACCCTTGACCAGACCTTGGAATGACAGAGCATGCCTGTTACCAGCAGCTCAACAAAAAAAGTACACTTTAATAAAGAAATAAAAGCAGGAAGGTACAGTGGGATAACGGCTGCATTCTTACTTAGGCAGCTGGGTGAAAGCCTGGAAGCCAGCCTTGGAGGCCACCAAGCGTCGAATGGCCTGGAAATGGCTCTCCAGCTCAGCGTTGAGAGCCGGCAGCTCGGCCTCCTGGGATAAAAGAGCCAGGATGGCATTGTTGATGAGCTTCTCTTTGTTCTCAGAGAAAAGACCCTGAAGAGAAAAGAGGGAGAGAGAAAGAGAGAGAGGTTAAGACGGGGACTGTGAATCCAGCTTGGGATGATAGATAGACAGACGGACATAAATCACATGAAACACACTCACATCTTGGGTTACTGCATGCAGCACTCCACTGTAGGATATGTTGGCGTTGAATCTGAACACTGCATCTGCAAAGTTTCCATCTAAGCAAAAGAAGGAGGGATGGAACAATTAAACAAAAGAATATATCACTAAAACCTGGATGATACTCCAAGCTGCGGGCAGCTGCGGGCAGCTGCGGACACCACGGACACGTAGTAATTCTGTTTTACTACTTTCTGGAGTCCACTTGGAGGATCCACATGTGCAGTAGATTGGCGTCTACAGGAAGACTTCTTCCTTGTCTTCACAAATCTTACAAATTCTAGGCAACTTCCCTCCGTGAAATGTTGCACATTTTACTGTCTTTATATTATTTTAAAGATGAATTGTAGAGATGTGGGTAGTGACAGATCTCTTTAAATCGTGTCCATTTTGGTTTTCCAGCACGTGCACAGTTGGTGTCTTTATCGCGTAGTTAACAAATTGTGATACCCGCACAGAGCGTACGCATACAGTACACCCTCTGATGACAGAATTTACATCATGTGGATCCTCACACACTCGCGGACGTGGAAAGTATAATCCAGGCTGAAGAGTCTCTGCAACACTGTACTTAACCACAGCGTAGCCCCAGTTTCTACATCATGTACTACCATTTGATTCGAGTCACAGAGCTCAGCATCCAATTTAACAAATATGGAAAAAATATAACGAAACTTGTAACTGTTCTGAAGGCATTTCCAGAATACTCAAAAACTCTTCTAAGCATCTGGATGAAAAAATATTCACTCTGAATAAAATGTCACCTGTTTCCCAGGTTGCACTTCTTATTCTTAATTCAAACGATGGTAGCTGGAAATGACACATCTCCGTGCTCAGTTTGTACAACGTGAACCAAAACAAAAAGTTTAATTATCGGTCATATATTGATGTTTTTTTCTGATATTTTATATTTTTGTACAAAATAACGGGTAAATGTGTTGCTTGAATTTCACAAAAATTTGAGAAATGGGCTAAAAAAAGAAAATTCTTATAACAGATGCATTAGAAGAGTCTTTGATGGTTCTGGAAATACCTTAAAATACTTTGTAAGGTCGCTGGGTATTTATTTTTCAAAGAAAATGTTAAGATTAGCATGCTTAGAACAAAGGAAGACTTCACACATCCATTTCTTAAGGCAGGTGCGTCGGAGAGGGATGAGTGGATCCAATACATCAGCCTGAAATTAGCATGCTGACATGCTCACAATCACCATGCTAACATGCTGATGTTTAGCAGGTCTTATGTTTACCATCTTACTTTTTACCACAATTTGCCAATTAGCGCCAAGCACAAAGTACAGCTGAGGCTGATGGGAATGGCATTAGTATTTGGTCATTAACCAAAGTATTGGACCAATCGAAACTTTGACCATATGGTGGCAATTGAAGTTCCTGAGATTCATGAGATGAAGGGCTTGGACTCACTTGGAGGTGCTGCCAGGAATTTGAGGTGCAAGCTCTCCACCTCCTCATCCACGGGCATGCTCAGCAGGCCCCATCTCTGCCCTCGCTGCGTGGGGGCCATCTTGACACACACGTCCCTGTTGCCTGATGCGCGGACTCCATCGAGTAGACTGGCTAACAGGGAGTCCCTACAGACACACATACAACAGACAACAGACTCAGCTAAATGCATTACGAATGATCTGTTATGGAGGACGAACAGTGAGCACAGGGAGAGTTAAGGCTCTGCAGCAGACACATGCACACAAGAAAATTACTCATCTTGTAAATGATGTCAGGGTTCCCACACCGTATTAAACATCAAGGACTTTCCAGGCCCAATTTCCTCAAATTCAAGGACCCGACATGGAGTAGTTTGAGACTCGGATCAAGGTTAATTACTGTTACAACACTGATAATATTTATGATGAGAACTAGCAGACTTTACAGAAGCTCACAGACAACAATTAAAAAGAGAGAGAAGCTTGAATGTCTTTACATTTTCCAGGCATAGCTAAAGGTTTGCTTAACGTTAGCTTTCACGCTTGCTTGCTGCTGTTTAACCTGCATCAATGGACGCTAATCACTCATGCACTCTTGTCGCACTCTCTTGAGGCAGGTGACGCGTGAAACAAAGACGTAACTGCAGGAGGCACACATGCAGACAGCGCAACATAGCCTATTTACCAACGTTAAGTTAAAAAAAAAATTTTTTTGAAAGAAGTTACATTTCTATTCTTGGACAAAATAAATTAATTCAAGCACTTCCAATGACCTATGTCTATAAACAAAAACGTTTTCCTCAAATTCGCATACTTTCAGTGATTTCAAGGACCCGTGGGAACCATGTAAACAGAACAGAAAAAAAGACAAATGGGACATTCCAAAAATGTAACAAACCCACAGGACCTGTAGTGTCACTACGTACATAAAAACAGGTGTGTGTGCGTGTGTGACGTGTGTGTGTACCTTTCTGTGGAGGAAAACTTTCTGATCTGACCTCTGATGAATTCGACTGTAAACACCTGAGGGTTGTCTACGTCACAGATGAGAGCAAACACCTGAAGGGAGATGAGACAGAGGACAAGAGGGAGGGGAGAGGGAGAGTTTACTCATATCACACAGACTCAAGTGCTTTCATCCGAGCTGTTAACTTGCAGTGATGCGGTTCATACATAATGAAACAAAGACAGGCCGTTCAATCAACATTTATCTTCACAGGAGTACATCCAGACAGAACAAAATGGTTTTGAGTGTAAACGTGATGGCCTGAAATTTTAATGACTTGCTTTAGTTTCTAAGTGCTCACCTCTCCGAAGGGTTTGATGGTGACGATGTTGTATGAAGCCGGGTCTCTCTCCACCAGACACGTCTCCGTCAGGGCCAGTATACGCTTAACGGGCTCCTAAGGAAAGACAAAAATAAATCATATTACTAACAAAAGATAAAAAAAATACAACTTGAGAGCCGAAGTAGAAACCGAAACAGTGGATACTTTTAGATTTTCTTGCTAATGAATGCAAATTAAACATTAAGTAAGTAATTACATCAAAGTATTGGGCATCATAAAGCATCAGTTGATAACCATGAGATACATGCATATTACATTAGCAGTAAAGCAGAGATCAAAAAGCATTGTGTGACTAATTCTCCCAGGGTATGTTGCAAAGAATAAAACTTTTCACTAACTGTATTCAACACATGTAATACCTAAATTTAGATAATGTTAAAGCTTGAGTAGACCCAAACAGTAACAATCTGTTAAGGGAGTCCTGGTGGGTCCCTGGGTGTCACTGTGAGAACCCCTCCCACACAGCACTGCGAGGAACAAGAAGCAGAGTGTTCTAACCCGGTGTCGAGGGGTGATTTTCTGCACCACGAACTCAGCCAGTGAAGTGATGCTCTCGTCTGAGCTGTACTTCCCCAACCTGTCCGTTACAAAATCCTCGAAGGTCAGCGCCTCCTTCCTCAGTCGTAGCGTGATACCGATGAAGTTCCCGGCATGCTCTATGGCACTGCGGATGATGTCATCCCGGTGCTCCGAGGCAAACAGATGCTGAGAGAGAGAGAGAGAGAGAGGGGCAATGGGGAAAAGGGAGGGAAAGGAAATGTTAAAACAACACGTAACATATGCACTGAAGCATAAGCACAAACCTAAGCACACACAGACTCTATGAATGCATACCAGTCTGCTGAAGCCCCCATAAAGGATGCAGAATCCTCCCTGGTAATCAGAGACCTCGACGAAGCCCTCTACGTTACGATAGTCGTAGGAACACACCACCCGGTTGGTTTGCGGGTCGATCTGGTCGATGCCGCCCGGTGTCACCTCTAAACTCACTGGCTTCCGTGTGTCGCTCCAGTGGTGCTTGTAGCAGTTGTAACGCTGTCAGGGTTCAGCACACGTGTTCAAAGACATTCATTTTGGTGTCACCACAGTGGCAAATATATACTCAAATTGATATTTCTTTTTATTATCCATCTCAATACTTACCCTGCCAGTTATCTTTCCCTCTGAAAACTCTGTTCTGAATCTCTGTGAATAAGAAAAGAAACAAAAGGTATTATATTCTAGAGTCAACTTACACAGCTAGCAGTTAAATCTTCCCTGTGTAACACTTATTAAGTGTTGTCTTCATTGCAGAACTACAAATACATTTAATTAGTTCTACAGGGAAATACCCATCCTCCTCCTCCTCGCTTTTTTAAAACACAGCATGTTTATTTCTTCACAGCAACAAATTATCTGCTGATTCATGTTTGTGATAAACACCTACAGTGAGTCAAAGGGCCTGTGATTTGCAAGCACTGCATTCCCAAACAGTGCATGCATCGTACATTAAGTGTCTTTGCTGTGATTTTCTCCAGACAACACAGCAAAATGTGCAGCTATGGCGCAACTAGAAAGCATGGGCAAGCCACAACAAACACCACATCTGAGAGCCATTTAATAAATATGTGCATGAGGTCTGTTGTCATTGTGAATGACGGCAGTGAAGTGATGAGTGTTTTATTCTCACCAGTGCTTCTGTGAGCAGCTCTGTCCGGTGCTCTGTTGAGAACTTGAGCGTTTCAGACCTCTTGCCGCTGCCTTTGCGGAATGTGAGGTTGAACTCTGTTCCCTGACCTTTTCCTACCGGGCCGATACCACAGATGTCCCCATAAGGCCACTGGTACCACAGACAGCGACAACACAGAGATAAACACACTATTAAAGTCACATACAAGCAGTTCGAACATGAAAAAAATATGTTACTTTAAGTTCCCATTTTTAGCACAGTATACAAACACTTAATGAATGGTTTATTCCACATTATTATGTAGTTATACAGTAAGTGGATACAAGTGTGTAATTGTAACTCCTCCTGTGGGCACCAACAGATACTGAATGATAACATAGTAAAACAGACTTGTAATAATATAAAATATGTCTTTACAAGGAAGTTATAATTGCTGACAAATACTGCACAGTAATAAACACATAAAATGTGAAAAAACTGCTATGTGCAACTACATTATAGTGTGCAACATTATTCATATAATATTGTATTTGTATTATATTGTTTACATTTATATACTTTTACTGATTGTTTTACTACCCATTAACATCTCTGTTATATATTTATTGCTTCTTTATACATCTGCATCCCTGTTTACATTCAGTTTATTAATTTTGCAATTACTGTACACCTGCATTCCACAAATATATAATATTTTATATTCTGCATATGTTATATTTTATCCTTATATTTTAACTTGTAAAAACCTGAACTATTTTATGTTTTATATTCTCATTTTTTGCATTTTGATGAGAATTGCTGGAGGGGAAGATTTTCATTGTCAACATCTGAATCAATAACTTGAGTAATAAACCACTTATTAATAAATGTTTATATTCTGCTTAGAAAAGCTACACAGGGGAACTTAAAGTAAAATGTTAACAAAGTTATTCTTACATCACTTTATATATTTATTCCTTTAAAACAACCATGATGCTATTTTCTGACTATTTTCAGCCATTTTCTTGAATGTCTAATGGTTATTGATCACGACATGTTTCATGTTCTAATCAGTGTAAAGACATGCTGCTGCATGTTCACGGTGGTGCTGAAAGCTTAGTGTATTTAAATGCTGAGCACAAGAAGATAAAAATACTGCGTTTCAGCTTTTAGCAAAAGAGCAAATGCGCTTCAAATGGATTTTCAATGGTCACATGGATCCAAGAACGGATCATCACACAAGCGCCTGTGAGGCACTGATAGCTACAGCAAAGAAGAAGTTCCTGTACGACAGGCTGCACACACACTGACCTGATTTGTTACTTCTAGCGTGGTAGGGTTGTAAGTGGTGATGCCATGCGTCCCCACTGAGAAGACTCGCTTGTACCTGGAACACAGAGATGGGATGAGTCAGAAACACAGCCTACCCATCGCAACCGCACATGGCAGCAACTCCTACAACAGCACGGGCAGTCGCATAACATTAGCAGTGAATGTGACAAAGAAGGCTGCATGTGTGGCGGCATTTCAAACATGTGGGGGTTAGCTGATGCAAATATATCTCATCACGTAAATAAAGCTCTGTTATAACTGCAGGATAGGAGGAAAAAAGGGTCCATTTGTAGCCCTCTGTAAGCTAATGATGAATCAAGGACAGGTGACATCACTGCGGCTCAGTTAACGGGTGATATCATCCACATATGCGGGTTTATTATGTCTGTTTCCAGACTTTTGTATGAGGTAATGGTTGAGATAAGGCACAGACAGGGTGAAATGATAATGAGAAAAGATTACAAACTGCCACTTTCAAAGTCAGTTAGCTGGATTGAAAGCTTTAAATGGGATATTTTATGCTAATTTTCAGGTTCATAGTTTGTATTTTGAGTTTCTGATAGAACATGTTTACATGCTTTAATGTTAAAAAAACACATTATTTTTCTCATACTGTGTGTTGGAGCACCTGTATTCACCCTCTGTCTGAAATGCTGCATTTTAGCACCTGTCTCTTTAACTCCCCCTCCCGAAAAAGCCCAGTCTGCTCTGATTGGTCAGCGTTTTCGGGTCTCCGCATCTGCAGCCCTGCACCAGTCATTGCAGCCGGGGAATGACTGTCACCTCATTATTTGAAACTTTGACCACATTTAATATGAACATCTGGCATTGTAACGTTATATACTGTAGTATATGAGAGAAAATAAGGAAAAGCATAATAGGTCCCCTTTAATTCTCACCATTCAGTATAGACATGCAATACCAGGCTGAAGCAATGCAGCTGTGATTTCTGAATTTCTACCCATTAGACGCAGCCATTACTACTAAGGAATTCTTTGTATGTATTTACCACATTAAGCCTCTCAGTGACTTTGAAATGAAAGGTCACAAGTTTTTGTTCGTTAACAGTTTGTTAATGAGTCACTCTTTGACTCTGAAACCAACAAAAATTCTTCAGAAATGTGATGAGAGTGGGGCTTTCTCACATAGTAGGAAGGAAGTGTGAAATTCAATTTTGCCAATCTCTCTGCACATTACGAGTGTGTGCGTGCGTGCGTGCAGGCACGTCTGTGTGTGCTTGATCATTGTGTGATTTGCCAGCACTTTTAGTTGGCATCTTTGCCCGATTCATAACAGTCTGCCTGCTGTTTCATTTGAAATGGGTCATTTGAGGGTTTTTGTTATATAAAAAAAAAGGTTTGGTGAGCTTTTTTATTTGCGGAGTGTTAAATGTAAGTGTTTATTTTCTTTTAATTGTGTTTAACCTGTTTTTCTGTTTTGTTATCTGATTCCTTGGGTTTAAATTGTGTTTAAACTTATAGTTATATAACTTATAGTTGTATACATATATGTCTGTCTTTGTGAAGCACTTTGGTGCAAAACCTGTTTGCTTTTTAAAATGCTATATAAATGAAATAAACTTTAAACCTAAATCTTATTTGTATCTGGACTGGTAAACATGTACTTCTATGTACAGCACGTTCTTTTAGCACCTCCATAGCACTATTACAGCCTGCACACTGAACACGCTGACTGGGCTCCTTTCTTTCTTGCACATCCTCATTAGGATTGGATAACATGAAGAAGTCCTATCAAAAAGCAGAGTAAAAGGAAGTCAAATTGAGAGGTTACTTCCGCATACTGCATTCGGACTTGTATACGGAGTACATGACTAACATAAACAGACAGGTCAGGCAGCGGCCTGAGGCAAGGCCGGAGTGGAATATTAGGTCCAGGACACATCCCACAGAGAGTCCTTCCTTTTAACCAGTTGTTACGAAATGTCACATCCTTTTTGTGTACCTTCCCCATTAGAAAGCCTGTGCAAATGTATTCATTCTGTACTAACCACCTACCCTCACACTGAGGTTTCCTTTCCACTATTCTTGGTTTCCGTCATCTTGGGTCACAAAGTCTGAGACCACGACTCCGTCCTGATCTCAGGGTGCTGTCTCTCTACCTTGACCTTGGTGCTAAGTGGCTGGCTTAACTGGGTGTCAGCACAAACTTAGTTAATTATTCATTCTCTGTGGGCTGATTTTTTTCTCCTTTAATTCTGTCTTAGTACAAAGGCAAGATACAACCCTCCCTGTCTGTAAGGCCAACAATCCATCATCTTACATTTTTACCGTACGTCTCTTCCTTTGACAATACAAAGAACTAGATTTTATATATAAGATGTGTGAATAAGTCAGAGTTATTATCTGTTCAGTTTGAGTGGTTAACAATGTATTTCTCTCTTTTCCATACATACTCTAAATCAATACACAGAGTTCAACTTTGAACAGCATAAGTGCATAAAGATGATCATGAAAATAACATTCCTTTGAAAGATAACCAGAAAGACTGGCTGAAGCACCAATTACAGTATAAGTAGAAATGTGTTAAGTGCCTCTCGAGCCAACTCCATAACCAAGTGATGCAGTGATTGACTTAGAAGACAAATTCAGCTGTTAAGGATTTATGGGGGAAAATAATCTCTTCTATAACTTGACTGTTCTGACCAAGAGCCCAACCCTATGTATGTTGGGTATTATCCCTAAAAAACTGCAGATATGCAACTGTGGTCCTAGGGATTTAAATATCCAAACCAGTGTTTTTGCATGTTTTGGCTACAACAAATCACGTATACTTAACATGCTGACCTTTTTACAACTCACGCTGCTGTGGTTCAGATTTCCATTCATACAAAGATATGAAAATGAACTAAGCTTGAAACTACCCTGTGTTAGGCAAGCACCATGTCTACTTATATTATTTAGTCTGTTTGACATAATGAAGAGCAGACATGATGTTGATTTTCATATAGGACTGGAATGAATGGACACCAATGTCATGATTGTAGGAAAACATTCAAAACAAGACGAGGTTAAAACCAAGTATGTGGCTGGACTGCGACCGTTATGTGTCCAAATTGTTACAGGGATAGTCAGCGATGGTATCTATAATGTGAATTCCTGGATATTAAATGTTCATCTGTAGTGGTCCCAGTAATATTTGTTTTTTTGTGTACTGAAGTAGGATATCACATGACATGGTGAAGCTACATTTGGGTCAAATACTTGAGCACTGCTTTAATTAAATGAATTCAACAATATAGTCATGCTATTTTCAACAGTTTGTTGTTACACAGGGGAAAAAAAGTCACTGACTGCTCCTTAAAGTTGCAAACAGTAATAATGCAAACAGACGTAGGTGTAATTTACATATCAGTAAACAATAACACTGACCACATCCAGCAGTTTCACAAGAAAGTAGCAGCTAGCATTAGCATGAACAAGCTACATGGTGAGTATATTAGCTCAGCATCAGCAAAACAGCGTTAATTACATAAACCAAAATGCAGAGAAAGGCTCATAAATGGCCCGTTCATAATTACTGACTGCGCAGCTCCATGTGCTCAATGGTGCAGTTGCGCATTTCGCCACAAGAGGGCACTGCTACGCCAGACAACAGCCTTTCCAACGCATGCTGACATCATTACTGAGTTCGGCCAATGGCGTAACTTGATCACTGACACCAACTTAAGCACTCTGTGACAACTTTCCCCATTTATAGGGCTGCGGTCCAGCCAAAAATCGAAATTACTCTACAGTATGCCTTGAAAAATGGTCAGTAGTAATGTAATGAATATGCGATATGTACAAAGAAAATGGTGGTATAGCCCTTTAACTCTTCCATAATGGAAATATATGAGGAGAAAAGAGCACATAAACAAGCTTTACGGGTAGTTTACACCAGAGATATAGTTTGTGAATGTTACTCTTCATTCAGTTGTATTGTACAGCAGGTCTTTAAAGCTTTTCCTTCCACTTTAGGGGTTTCATAATGTATCACATTAAGCAACTTCCTGGACATGTATCTGACTAAACCCTCTTAACAACTGCCTCTCCTCTTTAAACAAAACTTCTCACAAAGAAGACTGGAGCTGAAGATTTGTTTGACTACACAAGAAGGTCGGACAACACGACATAATCCCCCGTACAAGACTCAACAAACACTAGATCTCAGTAGTGCAGAGAGAGCTGAATGTGAGCAAAGGAGCCACTGAAAATACTTTCATATAATCTATATAATACAAGGAACAAATCATAGTTACAGCAGATCATATGTACTGGTATGTAAAACGGAAGAATTCAAAGAAGATTCAAAGTAGAGTGTGATTTGCATTTTCATGCTCTGTGAAAAGTGTAGAGAGTTCTTTGCTTGACAATCAATTTGTGTCAAAAATCATGAAAACGCCCTTCATTAGGAAGACATGGACACAAATCTAATATTCTCTCTAGAGTCACAAGACTTGAATTAAACATGATCATGGGCACAGAGGGGGGAATGCTGCTGCACTAAAGCAAAACGGCAACAGTTAACAAGATCTATTGTAACTTTGTAAAGTGTCTGGGGCAGGAATCAGGATCTGAGGGTAACTAAGTCTCTCAGACAACCAGTCATTTTTCACTAATTTGATTATGTCACCATATAATCTGAAACACTTGTTTTAGGCATGCAAGAAGGATACCAGACAGAAAACAGGGGAAACTACAAAGCAACAAAATATCATCGTGAATTTCTTTTTTATTTCCCTTCATCTCCCTGCAGAACAGATCAACAATACTCTACCTGTCTGCGGACCAATCTGGCATATAGTCCAATTATTAAACATTTGACAAAAACACGTTTAAGCATTTGTGTCAAATTTAGGACTAGACAACTTGAAGCCTGCTTTTTATGCATTTTAATTAAACTGGAGCCTTTTATATCTGCACTTGAAATAAGCATTCAAGAGGAAAATGTCCTTTATGGTCTTAGAGAAGTTGCATATCAAGTGATGCTGAATACTGTCTAACATACTCACAATTCACATGACAAAAAACGGCACACTAATCACAGATGAGTCTAATTAAAGTTGTGAAGAGATGTGCACCTCATCTGTGACACAGTAACTGTTTAAGTCTGAGACGATCCTGTGGTTACCTGAAACAGTTTTCTCTATCTAAGGTAGGGCTGCACGATATGAGGAAAATATGCTATATTCAATAACGGAGTTGATTAACGCGATAACGATATTCTTTGCGATAAATAAACAGATAATAAAATGTACTCAGTTCTGTCTTTCTGCTCTTTCAGTATACTGCTAAAATACAACAAACTGCGTGTTGCATAAAAAAAGAAATTTCCAACACAAAAAGGCACCATAACAAAATAATGATATTTACAATTTAAAGTGCAGAGTGTCTTTGTCACAGTCTTTCATGATGTGTTTAGTGCGCAACTTGATATCGCGATGATGATAAAAAAAAATCAAAAATATATTGTGCAGCCCTAATCTAAGGCCATGTTTAATTAAACAGTATTCTGGTACATTTTGCTTTGGCTGAAAGGTATGATTTCTTAGGGTGTCACTCTAACTGGATAAATAGTTTTCATATTACTACCCACTGAAGATAAAAGTAGCCCATGATATATCCGGTTGGCCTGAAACAAGATGAAAGAGGATATCCTGACATGAGACCTCTTTCTCTTTCTGTTGGCCTATTAAAGCTCTGTGTGAGTTGTGTCCTCTTCACACAGTAGACAGGCAGAAGAAGCAGATCTACTGAATTGTGTTTGACCCATTCATGTGAGACTGCTGATAAAAGTTAATCTCTGGTTGTCAGTATTCGTATGTGTCTGCAACTGTAGTTACACTTCATTGATAAACCACAAAATTACATTACAGAAGCACCAAATAAAGTTTTTTTTTTTCTCTCTGCTCACTCGCTTTCTCATGGTTGCCCACTCACTCTTACACTCACCCTGTGTTCTCATCTTTCTGTCTCTTTCTCTTCCCGAGAGTCAGTTAAATGAGCTTCGTATGTTAATATCAATGAATTAAGTTTCCATCCTTGATAGAGATGCCTGTTCACCAAAGCCGGAAAATGTGTGACCCACATTCAACCCGGGTCAACCCAGCTGTCACCTGTCAACCCATTCAGATCAACCATCAACGCAGGTTTAGGATGTGTCTTTCTGAATGGGGTATCGGCCTCCACTGTAGTGACTACCACACGTACATCACCACTGGTCTCTGACGGACACTTCAGGAAGCATTAGCAGGATGAAGCTCTGATGATGGCTAATGCTCTGCAGCCCTGCTTAAGTTACCAAAGTCAATGGCAGACCTTAATGGCACAGAGACATTTAGAAAGCAGGTATTGGTAATGTGATCCCACCGGCTCACTGCTCAAACTGAAACCTGTCCATCCTTTATCTTCGAGGGCCACCAAGTATCTACATCAAGTCCCATCTATTTTAGGTGTGTAATTTAACTATAATCTATAAAATGAAAACGGATACCCTATGCACTCGATGATCTAGGACATTGTGCCAGTCAGATACATGTTTACATCATAGATACAGTATGTATACATACTCCTGTTATGTACTTTAACAATTCACATCTATATATTGTCAATACCTCAAAATGTGTTAAAATAAGGTCAATATTATAACAGCTTCACCCGACATACTGAACATACATGAGTGCACACACACTCTCTTCCTGTTCGAAGTAAATTCAGAAAAAGGTGCAACATCCACTCCATGATTTGCTCCCACAGACAAGAGCAGAAAATACACACTGCTACGGAGCAGCAACAATCTTACATATGTCCAGTGCAGAACAAACAGGCAGCAACCCTGCCTACAGCACTCTGTACAATACAGAACTGAATAGAACAAAAGATGGACAGTTGATGTCTTTGGGGTTTGTTCGTTTTGCTTGTTTTATGCCTTTTTTTAAACGTATGCATGGTTGGGTTTGTTGTATTTTGTAAATGTGTATGTATGACTAGAAATGTATGGGTGCATGTGTGTATATACATTTGGAGAGAGAGATTAAATAGATGTATAGTTTTTATATTTTTCTGATGTACAAACATGTATAGATATATTTCTATTTTTAATCATGTACATTTTGCTTCTATTCAGTTGTTAACTGTCCGCATGAATGCAAATAAACTCAAAATTGAGGGGGAAAAATGCTGAAAATCAAAATTAGTCCACAAAAATATAAGTCTTGTTATATTTATAAGTACTGTTGAAGGTCTTACATTGAGTAGCCTATATCTTGTGACAACTAGCTACTGTACCAAAATATCTGTAATGGACTGGGGAAATGATGTTGTCTTATGCTTACTCAAGGTGTAATACAGTATTTATAACAAACAGTTAATTACTATTACTCAAGTAAAAAGGAGGGTGCCACATATTGTACCTTTTATGGAACTATTAACAGAAAGAAGGAGAAGAATAATATCTGCACCACTGCGTAAAGCAGTGTTTGTGTTTTTGTGACCATACGCCATCTTGCTTAAGGCTAGATCTGTGCTGTGTTCTCTGTCACTATCTTTGTCTTTGGGTTACATTTCATAAGACAGCGCAGCTCTGAAAAACACCTCATCATTAGTGCGATCAGTGACTGCTGACAGTAGTCTGCAGACCTCCTATCCCTGGCTAAGATAAGGAAGTCAACACAATGGAAGTACTGAGTCAGGATTTCAGGATTTCAGGATTTCCAAGGTGACGAAGGGAAGAGTTTAAGTTAATGTTGCCTTGTAAACCAATACAAAGAACGTGTGGAGTAGAGAATGCCACCAGCCCTGAAATCCTATCGGTTAAAAAACAAGTTGCGTGTCTTACTTTCCCCTCCAGGAGTGTTTGGTGGTGTAGAAACAGGCCAGGTCTTTGTTTTCTTTGACGACATTCATCTTTTCACTGGACCTACAAAACAGAAGAAAAGTTGTTGTGACTGGGATCAAGCCCTTCTACATTTTCAACACAGAAAAGGGTTCTGAAAATAAATAGGTGGAAGATCTTTATTTGAGCATAACTTGAGAGAACAGGGTTCCTACAGTTTAAGCTAAGTTAGATTTAAGATTTTTAAGACGTTTTTTAATGCCACTCGGAACGAAAGACCAATAACTAAAAATAGAAGAAAACAACAAGAACATGATCTGACATCTTAGCTTAACTGAGGGTTAGGGACAATTTTACCCAAATGTTTATTGTAAGATAAAACATGACTAAAACATGATAAAACATGACTTTTTGGTCCAGTAAAAAAACGTGTGGGCAATTTCGGAGTCCGGGAACATTGCGTGAAATAGGTCTCCTCCTATTCCGTGACGTTAATGTGAGAGGCATTTGGTAAATTATTTAAAAAAACAATAGATGACATTTATTTTGAGATTTTACAGTGCAATGTCAGAAAACAACATTTCATAAAATCCTACTTCCAATGTCTTAGCATTTTAAGACTTTTGAAAGATTGATTTAAGACATTTTAATAGCAATTAAAGCCTTATTTTTAGATTAATGAATTCAATGCCTTTTAAGATTTTTTAAGGATCTGTGGGAACCCTGGACAAAAGGATTATATTTTCAGTTACACAACAGAAGGGAAGAATCATCACCTGCACCTTCACAAGTCTTTACTACATCAAGTTTATGTAGCACACATTCCAATGTACCGCCACACACACTTCACACAGTCATTCAACATTTTGCAGCTTGAAGGGAGAGACTTCCACCAGACACTCCCTCTGCTACAGAACTAATACTGAGTAAACAGTGATTATCCAACAACAGAGAATAGTCCATCGCTCCATGACTGACTGATTCTTCACCATCATTAGCTCAGCTATGAGCCATATCATCAATGCAGCTGGTAGCACATGACTTCCAATTTTATTATAAACCACTCCTTGACATCCTCACTCTCTCCTTCATGTGTGCATTTTCACAGGCTCACTCTGAAAAGAGTAAGGAACCACTGCCTGGGATACAACCTGCTCAGCAAAACAGAGGGGAAGTAAAGGTCTTTCATTCCAGCCTGATATCATAGGCACAAAAAAACAACACAACAGTGCACCAGCTGAGCATGTGTCAATAAAGTCTGGTGCAAAGCCAGTGTGGCCTATTGAACGCTGTAGGTAAACAGGGGTTAGGCCATATCTTAGTGTTTAGGCCCAGTGCATTATTTGAATGAGAATCCTTGTAATTTAAAGGACCCATATGATGCTTATTTTCAGGTTCATACTTGTTGTCAACATGTTACATCTTTTATTTTTTAGAAAACACATTGTTTTCTCATACTGTCTGAATACCTGTATTCACCCTCTGTCTGAAACGCTTTTAGTGCCTGTCTCTTTAAGTCCCCTTCCCAAAAAAGCCCAGTCTGCTCTGATTGCTCAGTGTTTCTGGGTCTTACGCATCTGCACTCTCTGAGCCTCTGCACCGTCATTGCAGCCGGAGAATGACTGTAACAGCACTGTAGCAGCACTTTCTACCTATATATAGTACAGTTGTGACATCACAACTGTACGGAAGTTTCTGAATACGGGCTGTGTGCATTTCTCAGTGGATTTAGTGTTTTGATACTTATAATATTTATAGAGCACCTAGACCTGCTTTATAATGAAAAAAAGACATGGAAATCTCACTTTTTACATTACGGACCTTTAAATATAAACCAGCTAGACACTCTCAAACCTGGACAATAGATTAACTACGATCCTTAATTAGGAGTTTCCTTTTCCAACTAGGACAAACCACAAAGCATTGCTGGGATGGTTAAGAATGATACTTTGTGACAGACTGTTTCAAACAAATGAAAGATAAAGGCATCAAAGACAAATCAGTCAACAGACGAGAATAGAGCAAATTGAGAGAATAACTGCCTCTCCTATCCTTGCAGTAATTTGCTGGCAGCTGCACTGTGACAAGGGGAACCTGTGTCAGCACTCTGCCAGGATCCTGGAAAAATCTGACTCCAGTTTTCCTTCCTCTCCATTTCAATGTGCGACTGAAGCAGCGGACGGCAAAATAGCCCCAAATGATGGAATCCACCATTCACCGAGGGGACAATTGTCTGGTGTTCAGAGAGAGAGAGAGGGCAGGATGGAAATACAAGCTACTTTCAGGTGCCACAACACTGGACGAGGACGTTTTAAAAATTAGCCAGTGTCGGCATCTCAATAATTGATGCCTGTGCTGGAGAAACAAAGCTGCAAGGAACGGTCAAGAGCCAAGTTTTGCATCAACAGTTTTTTTTTCACACACGCATTCATGGAGCTGCATAATGAATCTAATCCAAAGCGGGGGGTTGATGGAATGCACAATAGGAGATGTTAGCAGCAGCAAGCAGTGCACAGCGTGCTCTTTGCTGCTGCAGAGGGCAGAGCAGTTTTTATTATATTACTGGGTTGAGAGCGCTGTGAATGATGAGTGTAAAAAAAGACCATGGCAGATTCCAGAATCGGGTCATGTGATTACCCCTCCCACCTCTTCCTGTCTGTATGCAGATCAATAGCAAATTATCCGTGGGATATCCTTGACAGTAAAAAAAACAGCAGGACATGACAGTGAAGTATCAATGGAACTAGGCCCAACACAAAGTACACAACATTTACATGAGAACTTGTTCTAGACAGGTCTCACAACTTTTCAGAAACTTTAACAAACACTGGTTTTGATAATTGCTAATGGAGCTGTGACTGTCAGGACAATACCATAGTGTACACTCGTGCTTGCTTCAACCAAGGTGCACTGCTAGGATTGTATCAAACCTCTAAATGGGACCTATCTGAACAAAAAGAGACTATCAACCGTGTATTACTGGCTAGGTACCGACTAACTAGACTACAGCCACAGGTTATACTGTAAGTGTTGCAACAATTAACACTAAATTCTATGAATCAGCTCTTTTTGCTCTGCCTATTTAAGTCTGTTTTCTATCCTGTTTCTCAAGGCTGTTGAAAAAAAGTTGGCTGTTTCCTTTTGAAAAGTACAATATAAAGAATATGAAAAGTGCTTCAGCATCAGTGTGGGTACAAGGGTCATCTGCCATTACATCATTATATAGCTCTCACATTTTTTTTATTTCATTTTTTACACATCTCCAGTTAAAATTATGTTGGACATAAAGCTATGACCATACCTGAACTGACAGTACAATAAAAGCAGAACATTGGCCAATAAAAAGACTTCTACAGGGTGCAATGTGATTTTCTTCTTTTTTTTCTGCACTGAATACGTGTTGCAATGTCCTGCCTTTATTTGGCAATTACATGAAGCAATCTCTTTGCCAACTGCTCGGACACTTACTCTACTTCATCTTACATGGCTCTGTAAGGATTTCATGATCCATTTGCTTGCAAAATCTAATAAAATTGAACATTTTTTTTACACGTGACTAGATATATAAAGATGGAAGTTACACGAAATGGCTATTCTTAAGTCCATTTGAGGGTGTGCGCTGGGTCCCGATCTGTCAAGTAAATCCATGACAAGCAGCATTAACGTTACCTGGCTCTCAAACGCTAGACAAACTCGGCTTCATTGCAGCGGGCCTACACGGTTAACTGTCCGGTTAAAAACAAGCACGACAGCACCGTTTTAGCGATGTCGACACTGCTGCTCCTCCTAACTAAAATAACAGATAGTTCAGACACGTCTGTTATCAGCGTTTGTTTGCCAAATGCAAAATAAGGGGCTGTGGCAGGCTAATGTTGGGTTAGCCACAAGCTAGCTAGCAAGCTAACTAGCACATCACTCAGGTTTTGCAGAAGAGCTAGCTAGTCGAATTAGCACTTAGCGGGGTTCAATCAAGCAAACATGGAGAAGATGGCTTGAAGATAATGGCAGGTGGTAGTGGGTGCGTTTACCTGTAAAATCGCTAACGGGTATTAATCGTCTCCGTCCCTCAGCCCCCCACCCTCCTCTGAGTGCAGTTGGTGCTTCTCAGTTTTCCCACTCTGATGCTGAAGGTGCTCAGTTACGCCGTATTCCCCACAACAGGGCTCAGGACGCTGCCATATTCCTGATACTGAAAGTGTGCCACTGCGCATGTGTGAGGCCTGCCTGTCATGCGGCTGTCAGCTGATTGGTTTGTCGGGACCCGGAATTATGAAGATGCTGACCCCAGATCAGTTTTCCTCAATTTCCTTCAGTGTTTGAATTGATACATACAGCCGAAACTGACCATGGAACAGTTTATTGTGCGGGGCTGATGCTGACTGGGTTTTATAGTAGTTTCCATTTGTGCTCATTTGAAATGTTAAAACTAGACAAATTACACCGAATATGTCAATAAGCATGTAAGACCAATCCTCCACTGTACTTCACTGTACCTGTAAATTATATAGGCCTATTTTATTTTATGTTATAGTTTATACTGTTTTTTTTTTAAAAAACATGTAGGCCTAAATATCTCATAGTCTGTAATTAAGTACCCCATACAAAGCAACCTGTTATATTCATAATTCCATTGCCATATTTAGCCCAGCACCTTTTGGACTCTGCAGCACTGCACAATTGTCTTGTCTACAAATCTCATTGTGTTGTTGTGTTCCATATATAGATACTTTTTAATATATATTTGTATTTGTACATAGTAGTCACTATTCAAGTTTACCTTGTTCAGCTTATTGTTAGGTCTATTTCTGTGCACGTACATTGAGAGTAAAAAGAAAAAGTAAAATTCATTGTATGTGTATGCTACATACACTTGGCAAATAAAGCTGATTCTGATTCTAAAATATAGACTCATATCTTTACAATCACCTTGTTAAATTTGACTTGAAATAGCCTTGATCTGATGAAATGGAACTGAATTACATTTTTCTAAATGTAGGCTACATCTCTACATGTTTTGCTTGTTGATATCTTATAGGAGGTTGCAAAAACACTTAAAGGGCAAACTAACCTATTCTTTGCTTTTGCAGGTGGGTACTGTAGCCTGCTGGGTATGAAAATACACCTGGGGAAAGAAAGATTATTGTGCCCTCTAGGGACACTGTTCTAACAATGCAGCAATAATTACCTCTGCTATTAGCCTGTATAAGAAGTTTACACCAGTTGGGCCTACATTAAGATTGAGACTGGACAAAAATTAACTGGCCACACATACACACATATAGCTATACGGGCACATACACAAATGTGTTCCATCAAAGTTGCAAAAAAGTGATTTAAAAGTTATCAAAGTCATTAAATCATAAACACCACCCCCTTTATTAATTTCCTGGTTCACCATTTACAGCAATATGTGTCAAATATGATTTCCTCTGAAAAAAATGAATTAGATAGCAACTGAGATCTTCAGTTACTTGCAAAAAAATCTGCACACACAACTTGAAGTAAATATATGTAAATGTTTGTATTTCCCAGTCATAACCCCTACTACAACAGTTTACTTAAAATGCATCTGTCTTATGTTTGTAGCCAATGCTTTATTGTAAAGCTTTTCATTGCTTTATTGCTTATATATTACATTTTTGTGCTCCAATCCAATAGTTTTCTTTGCATACTTTTGCTATGCAATGGCCTATATTCTTCTACAATCTAATATCTTTGACAGTTTGCTAAAGTAGATGTGACATCAACACTCACTCATTTTGATTCTGCCACAAGAGAATAATGAAAAGTAACCACCATGGTCTAACTGGCCACTGGAGAACAGCAGCGCCAACATATGGGACTCTAACAAAAACTGTGAAAGTAATCTATGACTTTTAGCCTTCCAGAATATGGTTTTAACCTATGGTGTCTAGTACCTGTCTCAAATTGTAAGTGACTCACCGTGATTGAAGGTAAAGGGGAAACATCTTGTGTCTCTGTGGCTGACTGATGTTGCACAGTGGAGTTGAGCGGGGCAGCACCGAGTAGGTCACATTTTGAGGCATCTGATTAGGTGACCAACCATGTGCTGCCTGTTAGTCTAATTTAATTACAGCTAGAGAGACATGAGGGGAAAAGTTTCCTTCTTTTTTCTTAGGGACCTCCTTATCAAAATAGATAGTGATGTCCTTTTGGCTTCAGTGACATAATACAAGTAGACAGTGAAAGAGAAGTTTTTTATGTAGTTCACATGGAGTCAAATTAGTTTAACATGATGAAGAAGCAGTCATGTATTAAAAGAATACTAATAGCTGGGTAATTGTATTGTAAATATAACTAAAAACACTGTCATATGTTTAATTTACCAAACTGTTGTTGAAGGCATTATCTGCCATAAGAAATTAAGAGAGATATAAAAGTATTTTAACATACAGAAGGAAAAACAGCAATATTTCAAAACATACTGGCTGTGGTGTTATGTGACTGTGAGATGCATTCAAAATTGGACCAGTCAATGTCAAATAATCATCTTGTTTTGACCAGTATAGCTTGAGATTTTGAGATCCCAATCTAAAGCCTTTCTACAGAACAATTAAATCCAACTTGGGCCACTTTCTAAAACATATCAATGCATGTGATGTACATGTAAGTGCCACAGGAAGAAAAAAAACATGTGGGAGTGTAGATGATCTCAGTCCCAAGCCAAACTCAGGACCTCTCACATTTCTAGCTCAATGCTGCCATCTACTGCTTAAAATTAATTGACAAACCAGCCCAGTTGCCAGCGTGGTGCAAGAGTATAAAGCAGACATGTTGTGCATTTAAATTATATCTTATTCTAACCTTGTATAATCGGTAACATATATGACATATATGGCAAATAAATGACAGAGACAAAATAGTGAGACCTGGTAGGTCATCATGCTTTGACTAAAAATAAAAATGCACATTTTTAAGAATGACCCCTTTCAGAGTAAGTAGATATGTCTTAAATAATAAAAATCAAATTCAAACTATGTTTATTTGTCAAACACGTAATCCTAGCTCCAGAAAGCAACAAACAAAAAGAAACAAACAGAAAAGAATACTATAGAAAATATGATATTTTACAAAAGGAAACAATAAAATAACATAACAGTCCGTTTCAGAGAAATTAAATAATGAGACAGTAAATGAATACAAAACAAATAAATATTTGCATTGTATACAATTTTATTAACAATTAACTCAACTTTATTTATATTGCACCTTTCATACAAAAATGCAGCCCAGTGATTCAGAGCAAAATTGAAACGCCACAGGTAAATAATAAATAAATAAATAAATACAATTTTGCAAGACTACAAATTACAACAGTAAAATAATAAAATTAAAAATCAATGAATAAAAGTCAATGGAATAAACACCAGGTAAAATATTGTAAAAACCAATGATTAAAACGTAAAGCTATATTACTCCAAATTAAAAGACATAATTATTTAATTATTTAATTATTTATATGTATTTTGGCTAGGCTATTTATTATGATAGTAGTTTCATTACGTAACATTATCTTATATTTTAGTAGTAATTCGACAATATAACTTTTAGTTCCATGTTGTACGTGGCGCCGTTGAACGCACCTCTAGTAACCAAGGCAATGACGCTATTCTCCGTTACCAAGGCATTCTCAAGGCAAACACTAGCTGGATAGCTAGGCTAGCCAATCTGCCAGATAATCTTATAGCTATGATATAACCCCCGTTTAGCCTCGTCACCGAGTTGAACTATAAGTACAAAATAGTTTACAAGAACCCTCGACTCCATCATATTACTATTAGCTTGTAGTCTGTTCGCCGCGTGGCCTAAATTAGAGGCTGAAACACCCATTTTTCTTTTGGATCTTCTCAGTCTACAAGCTAGCTAACTTAGTAACGTTAACGCTAGCTATACAGCCACCATGGTAAGTAGCTGCGATCATTTGCTGTTTATGAGTAGCCAGGCCACATGTTTGCTTTTAGAAGTTAGCATGCCAATAGTCTCGCTCTCGGTTTTATTCAAAGACGAAGATACAGTTAGCATCCCCAGAGATAGCATGTTGTATGTGCAAGCTCATGTGAATAGGCCGTCACATATTAGCAGGGGGAAATCCTCTTCAAGTTAGCTTATAAGCTAGTTGTGGTTTCCATTACAGCCTCTCTCTGTCTCTCTCTCTCCCTCTGTCCATCTTTCATCTCTGATGACAATCTCTTTACTACTTTCTCTCTTCTTGTGTCCATGTAGGCTGAATTTGGGTTTAATGAACACCATCAGAATGAAGTCATCAATTACATGCGATTTGCACGCTCAAAGAGGGTCCTGAGACTAAAGACTATTGACTCATGCTTTGAAGAACTCAAAGACAGCAGGTGAATGGTCATACTTAAGATTTTGGTATCATTGTTTGTATGTAAATTCATCTTTAATTCATTGAACTTAAGACTCACATTCAATTGAAGTAAATATGTAATATAACAATGAAGTGCTTTTCAGTTCAGATGGAGTGTAATGTGTCTGTATGTTTCTCTCTGAAGGCTGGTGGAGGAAACCTTCACAGTGGACGAGGTGAAGGAGATGCTGGACGGGCTGCAGGCGGTGGTGCGTGGGGAGGTGGAGATGGAGCTGATCAACACTGCCCACACCAACGTGCTGCTGCTCAGGCAGCTCTTCTCCCAGGCTGAGAAGTTTTACCTTCGACTGCAGAGTGATATCTCAGAGCTGGAGAACAGGTGAGCAGTGAGGAAGGAAGCAGATTCAGACTTCCTGTTAATTATTGAGTTGACTTAAAGGTTCCATATTGTAAAAAGTGAGATTTCCATGTTTTTTGTTATTATAAAGCAGGTCTAGGTGATATATAAATATTGTGAAAGTATCAAAATGCTCAATCAAGGAGAAATGCACACAGCTTGTATTCAGAAACTGTGCCTTCAAACAAGCCGTCAGGACTTCCGTAAGGTTGTGATGTCACAACTATACTATATATAGGTTAGGGATGGGCAATGCTTTTCAAATATTCGAATAGTCATTCAGTTATATAAAATCAAATAGGTTATGTGACTATTGTTTGGAATAATCGAATAGTACCCAGTGAGTATCGAATAGTATTTTTGTATGAAATGCCTCCCTAATATAGTTAGAAAGTTCCATTAATTATGCGTACATGAACGCATGACGCTGCCTTGCGTATCCTGTCACACTTTTGTCCGTTCATTGTGTACATACTCATCTACGCAACATCTACGTGAGCAGGTGGTTAAACAGCAAGTATATCTCCAGCTTTAATCATTCCCCGGCTGCAATGATGGTGCAGAGAAGCTGAGAGGGCAGATGCGAAAAGCCTGGAAACATAGACCAATCAGAGCAGACTGGGCTTTTTCGGGGGGGTGAAAATAATGTGTTTTTTGAACATTAAAGCATGTAAACGTCTTCTAGTAGAAACCCAAAATACAAGTATGAACCTGAAACTCAGCACAATATGTCCCCTTTAAAAACACAGCAACAAAAGGTGAACTAGTCAGATTTGTTCCCACAGGAGTACATAATGTTCCTATTTAGATATTATGGAATATACAGTGCCTCCTAAGTCCTGAATGGTAATATTATTTTTACTTAGTGTGCACAAATGTATATATTGTTTACACTTTTATGCACAACACATTTTTCAAAATGAATTATAATGCTGTGACAGTTCAAGGTCAAACAGAGTGCCACACCAAAGAAAGAAGTGAGCGAGGCCTCTAAACAATAAGTACACCTTCGTGTTCATGAGAAACTCCTCTACTTTGTACCACTTCCTCCTCAGTGCTGTTTATGTTTAGATCTTGTGCATGTTACAGTATTTGCCAGGCAAAAAAGTAATTGCCAAGCCACATGTTCACATACACAATGTGAATATAACCTTTTTTCCACTACAATGGTTTCCTTTTTGCTGTGATGTTCATTCTGATTTTAATGTCAGTTCACCCAAATGACAAAAAAAATCATATTTTGAGACTTCTACCATCAACCCAATACAATAGAAGTGGGTAGAGCGGTGAATGTTAATGAATCTCAAAGCATAAAAAAATTAATTTAAAGAACGCAACAGCAATGTGTCACCACACAATGTGTTAACTTGAGTAACAAGGATATTGTATATAGAAAGACATTTTTAAGTTTTGAATTTTTCAAATGAAATATTGGTTTCTTTAAGCCTTTCAAAAAGTTCAGTTGCAGAAGTCTCAGCAGCGGATATGAGTAAAGTAAAACTTTCTGCATTGCTTGTTACCACCATGGCTAAATGAAAAAAATATCTGTAATTTGGATGAACTAACTGATAAAATGAAGTCTAAAGCAGAATTATCTAAAAGACCCTTCCTGCTACTAAGCAAGGGGTTACTGGATATGTGAAGGTTGGGTAGGAGTCAATATAAGTGAGGGTTGGTTTGTGGTGTGGTTTGCGTTCTTGTTATTGTTTATATGTCTTGTTTGTGAAATCAGAGATCAGTTTATTTGGACAACTTAAATATATCACTAAGGTTATTGTTCACAATACCGGTGTAAAATCAATGAAAAGATTTGAGAAAGAAAGAAAGAAAGAAAGAAAGTAAGAAAAATCACATTTGAACTGTTGTCAAAATGTACTTTGCACTCTTGACATTTTGGCCAAGGATGTATTGACACAGGTAGTTATATAGATGAACAATAACAAGCCAGCAATTAAGAGGAATCTGTTCTGAAATTAAAGAATATCAATGGCAGCTGTTCAAAATGTTGTTTACAAATTTGAATGTCAAACTAAAGCCCAAAGCACACGTCATCTGTTCCTCTTTTTGCAAGTGAGATTGAGGAAGCAAGGCTGTTCCATGTTCACTAACTTCACACATTATGTGATCTGATCTTCAATATCAGCGGAAAAGGTCAATGTGCACTTCTGCAGCTGACTGTTGTTAACATGTTATACAGTACACAGGTTTGAATGATATTCAGGTGAACTTCACGTAACTTCTGACCTCTGTAACCTCTCACCTTGTTAAAACGGCATGTTTTTGAAATGTTTTTGCTTGTTATATGCACATGGTGGGTGGATAAATAAGCCCTAAAGTTTTTCTTTTTCACAGGGCTCAGCTCTACGTGACTAAATACAGTGTCTAAAGCAAGGAACACGCCCTGTGTAGCAGTCTACGTGTGTTTAGCTGCTTTTTAAAAACCACATTTAAGCTTTTCAGAGAGCTGTTCTGTTCACCACAAGCATCTATCTTATAGCATAAATGATAAACTGCCATCAAGAACAAAGGTGTTTATTTTCCTTGCCAAAGATACATAACCGCCAAATAGCAATTATTGTAATGTCAAAAAACATTGTAGTGAGGAGATAGTACATATTATCAGATCAGTTTCACTCTATCCAGTGTTGCTCACAAGATATTAACTTTATATACTTTGTAGGTTCCATTTATTCTAAAAAAAAAAAGAAGCTATTTTCTTCATTAATCCACTGTCAATTTCTTCTCTCTTCTACCCGTGCAGGGAGCTGTTAGAACAAGTGGCTGAATTTGAGAAGACTGACTTTAAAACCACTGATAAGGTGAGTGAAATGTGCAGCTCTATCACACATAGAGCTTCAAACAACGCATCAATGTCATTAATCATGTCTTCAAAGGATATTTACACCCACATGGAATGCAGTAGCTCGAGAGCAGCGCAGCGTTCCTGTGCATTTTAAGTCGTTTTATATGTCAGGCCACCTGCCCTTCACATGTAGCCGTGTGCAGATCAGAAGTCACACATCACTGAGGTTGACGTGTGGTTTCACAACGCACGGTTAAAGAAAAATAAGTCCACTTTGTAATGTAATACCCCACAGCTTTCTCAAAAAGGAAGATGCTATAGTAGTCATCTTCATGTTTCTAAGAAAAGCAAGACGGATGTGAAAATTATTTTTACAGTTACTATAGCCAACATGTTTAAGTCTAAGAAATAGTACTTTATTTCCAGATAAACCAGGAAACAAGCAAACCCAAGCTGGCACCACTGAATGAAGGTGGGGTGTCTGAACTTCTTAACAAGGTAAAGAAAAATATTGTGTGAATTACATCTACCCATTAATTGTGGAAACTTGTGCCCTCATTATCGTCACACCTATCTTAAATATTTCCTCCAGGAGATCACAAGACTACAGGAGGAAAATGATAAACTGAAAGCCAGGCTGCGGACTTTAGAATCCCAGGTATAACAATTTGCTATACATTTTTCAAACACACAGCATATTTTCTTATAATTCATGCACTAGTTTACATTGTTAACTCTCTGCTCTGATGAATTTTCTCAGGCAATGAGTGCTCTGGATGAGAGAACCAGGGCAGAGAGAGCTCTGAGAGACCTTCAGAAGGTGCAAGGTGAACAGCAGGTACTGTTTGGAGTGTGGCTTGCAATAGTGCCGTCTTCTTTTGTGACATTTTAAGTTTGCTTTCCATTTTACTACTTTTATTTTTTTAACTCTTTATTTTTTTATTTTGTTGCATCTGAACATTTGCTGTCATTTGGTTTTATCTGCTAACTTGGACCTCGGATGGTATGTATCCAGCTGACCAAAGTGTTGCTTTTGTCTGTCATTGTGTATAGGAATAGGGTTTCAATTCTGTAGTAATAGCATTGAGTATGTTGACATGCACACTAATATTCCACTATATTCTAAATTTAATACGGGTCATGTAAACACTATATTCCGTTTGGATATTCCGAAAAGGGCCTTTCACCGAATATAGCATTTTCTGATTAAGACATGCTGTTATGCTGTTATTTTTCAGGTTTTAGAAGCATTCTTTGGACATGTATACAGCGTATTCAGAATATGCTTCTCGAGTGGAGTTTTTACCGCAGTTTGCGCAAGGTTACGGCCAGTTTACAGCCAGTTTACAGCCTCTTGCTTGTTTACGGCTTAAGGCCAGCTCTATGTATTGCTATGGTTATTGTACACAAACAAGGCAAAGCAGGGATAGAGATGCATGCACATAAGAAAAGGCCACATTTCTGGTCAGAAGGAGAAACACCTATGAGGGTGCTGTCAGGAGCCACCTTCACATGAACCATTATGAAACGTGATATCAACAGGTTTTTGTATATGTGCAAATGTCACAGAGCCGACCTTTTCAAGAAAGTGGTTGAAGAGGGAGGCTGTGTTCATACGGTCCAACAAGTCCGCCACCGGTGAAAAACTTTGAAAAAAAAAAAATAATAATTCACAGCTGCATGTAAACGGGAATATTAGTGTAATATTAATTTTCATTAGTGATGTAAACAGTTTAGCAGGAATATTGTCGTTTTCAGATTAAGGGCAAAAAACAAAATATTGTGTGCATGTAAATGTAGTCAATGATTGCCATTCATTTCATCTGAACTTGTATGTTGTTTTATTTCCCTTCAAGCTGGCTGCTCAATCTCAGGAGATCAGCTGTCTCGAGGACACGGTGTCGGCTCTGAGGGAGGACTATGAAAGGTCTCTTAGTGTCAACTCTGCCTCCCAGAAGGATCTGCAGGAGAACCTGATCTCTGCCAAACATGAGCTTCTGCGAGTGCAGGAGCAGCTGTCCCTGGCAGAGAAGGTACGTCACTGTGGTGTTTACCTTGCCTGATATCAGACAATTGTTACACGCCGTTTACATCTGACATTTCCTCCACTCGATTTCCATGGGGGAGGGTGATTCGATTTTCCCTAACCAATCACCAGAAACTTCCGCTCTTCCAATTTAGCCCAATGCTATCTTGAATGGGGATAAAATAATTCAATCTAGCGGCTCGTCTAGACTTTCCAAATTTTATCGGACTGAATCGATCAAATCCTATTTTAAAATCAGTCATTTTGTGGGGGTTGTGACGCTCAAAACGTACTATCCACCGTTTTACAGCCACAACAATAACGACAAAGTCGGCTCCAGCGGAGCTTATGACGTAACAAACGTGCAAGGTAAATGGTAAGAGACAAACAGGACCAGAGGGCCAGTCATTTTGTGGATTTTCTGATGGTCCACTGGCCCATGGTATGCCAGATGGCCAGTACACCACTGGAGCGAAGTAAAAACAACCTATAAACACACAGCTTGACAACGCAGTTACTCCCGCCCACGGTACTGATTGGCTAATCGGTAGTCCCCCCCGATTCTCATGTTGATCAATTATGTTTATGGCGGATAAACTTCCTATACTGCCCAGTTATAGAGCAAGTTGGTATGGGTGCATTCAGCTTCTGTGCAATTGTTTTCGCATGTGCATGTGCGTTTGTGTGTGTGTGTGTGTGTGTGTGCGTGTGTGTGTGTGTGCGTGTGTGTGTGCAGGAGTTGGACAAGAAGTTCCAGCAGACTGCTGCCTACCGCAACATGAAGGAGATCCTGACCAAGAAAAATGAGCAGATCAAAGAAATTAGAAAACGGTTGCAGAGGTGAGCTTTCATGAGTGTAAAACGGTGCAATCATCATCAGGTCCCTCCAGAATGTGCCATTCATAATAGGGCTGGACGATTAATTCAAATTTATTTTCAATCACAATTTTGGCTTCCAACGATTATGAAAACAAGATAATCAACATAAAATGATTATTGTGCCACATTCTGTTTAACAATGATGTTCTTGTTTTGTCTTGTGTTATAAATCCAGCGTCCCTTTCCTTTACAGTGGTGTGTTTTCACCTGCTTTCACTGAGTTACTGCCTGGAATATGTTGAATATAGTTTACCAAAATGTTGAATATATGTTTAGTTTTCAGTAGGTTGTGGAAGTGCACTAACGTTACAACATTTGATCTTATTTATTTTGGTTTAATTTATTTTCATATTATTTATTTAAATGTATATATTCATGTTATTTATTTTCCTTTTTTCATTTTTTACATGTATTCTTTTTTTTAATCAGTTTAATTATATTGAAAGTTTTTTTTTAAGTTTAATAAATACATCATGTTTCCAAAGTCAGTGAGTAATCGTGTTAAATAATTGTGATCTCAATATTGACCAAAAATAATCGTGATTATGATTTCTTGCCATAATCGAGCAGCCCTAATTTGTAGAGCGGAATGGCTGTCTGAAAAAATGCAATTGGAAAATCTAAAAAACTATGTTATCTTATGGAATATATTCGGCAGTAATGTAAAACAAGCTAAAACACTGGTATGGCCTCTTAATCTTGAATCACCTTTGTTCTGTTCTTTTTTTTTTTAATTGAAAAAGTGGCTTTCTCACAAAGATATTTGTCTAATTTCCGGTTTGTAACGCTGTTATTGCTCTTCTGTTTCAGATATGAGCCCAATGAATGAGCTCTACACAGGACAGCTGGTTAAACAGGTGTCCAGAGGGGAAGACAGGACCAAAATTTACGACTGTGGTTTGGAAAAGAAACCAACAGTTCCACTGCTGTAAGACACGAGAGACAGAAAAAAGCACTTCCACGAGGAATTGTTTATTCATGCGTTATCTTCAGTAGCTATTGGCTTTAGTAAAGAGTGTGTGAGCGGGGAGGTCGGAAGTACACACAACTGATCACACTAATGTAGTAGTGACAAATGATAGCCTTCTTCAGCTGTGCTTTTTTTCTACGTCTCAGTGTTGGAGCTCACATACGGTAGCTAGCAGACTTCCCTCAGTGCTCTATGCAATTACTATCGTGTCCCCGTTTGAAGAGGCCTTGTCCATTTGCTGAATTGGACAGATACGCACTGTCTGCCTGAAGCGTTGCAGTCTTATCTATCAGATGGTTATAGGTGACATTTAGCTTTCTAGCACCAGGTAATTGATTATAGATATTTTTGCTGATCAGTCTTAATTTTAGCAAACCCAAAAGCCAGTTTATGAATAGCTTCAAACAATGTTTCCTTACCTTTTTGAGGACAACCCTGCTTTAATTTGTTACCTAAAGATGTACTAGCATTTAACACAAACATATTTCCAATGATCTGACATTCTGTGAAAGTCTGATCATCGAAAATATACCAACATTTTTGTTTATTTTTTCTGCTCTTGTGTATTGAATGACGCGGATAGTGATCTAGAATGATTTCCCTACTTCCCCACACAAAGGGCATAGATTATTTTTGTCTGGAATCTTTAACTGTACTTTTCGTATTGCTGTGGGTGATGGAGTGTAAGAGAAAAAAATGAATATATACATGATGTTCATGAAGCAATGCTCTTGTAGAGTATGATACATCTACCCTATATTACACTAGATGTGGATTTGTTTGTATTGTGCAAAGTATGGGGTAATAAAAGCTGTTAACAAATAAATGTGTGGTCATTGTAGGTGGTCATCATATTATTGTTTCACTTTAGGTTGAGGGTATATTTAATTATACATAATTCACTGAAGATTGAAGATGGCTTTCTGATTTTATTGTATGATTTTAGCTGTGCTACATATGGCCCAATGGAAATATCAGGCAGTAAATATACCCTGAAGGACTGAAAACATGTCCATGATGTCTTGTGACAGTGATAAACAATACTAATTTAAATGACATATGAATGAGTTATGATAGATTGAATACTGATGAGACATCACTGTGTCTGGAACTGACTGGTTCAACAAGGAGGTGCCAGACTGCAATGATGCACAGATTATTAAAATGCCTCTCTTCATAAACCATCAAAAGATGACATGGGAATTTATCATCTCAGTAGCTAAATGTGGCCTCAATTCATGCAATTACTGTTAACAAATATATACAAAGTACTTAAAGTCCCATATTGTAAAAGGTGAGATATTTTTTTATTATTATAATAAAGCAAGTCTAGGTGCTATAGTACTGTGAAAGGAGAAATGGAGAAATGCACACGGCCCATAGTCATTGCCTTTAAACGAGCTGTCAGGACTTGCGTGAAGTTGTGATGTCACAACTATACTATATATAGGTAAGTGCTGCTTCATTGCTGTTACGGTCATTCCCCAGCTGCAGTGATGGTAGAGACACTGAGATTGGGATGGGGGCTTAAAGACACAGGTGCTAAAACAGCGTTTCAGACAGGATATGAGAAAACTAATTTGTTTTTTGAACATTAAAGCATGAAAACATGTTCTAGAACCCCAAAACACAAGTATTTGTATAAGTATATTGTCCAAAGTTGGCCGTTAATATTAATATTGTACATATGATTAACATAGACCTCCTTATGACCACATTTAGTAGCTAATATTAACATTTTACATTTAATTAAAATGTATCTTATTATTGGCAAACTTACTGGCTAATATTAACATTGTACAATTGGTTAACATTGACCTCATTATTGTCAAAATTAGCAGCTATTAACATTGTACATTTGATTAACATATGTTATTGCCAAACTTAGCAGCTAATATTAACATTGTATATTCGGTTAACATTTACAGTAATATGGCTTGAAGCTCATGTCAACAAAGTATATTGACTTTATATTGTCCTTGTGATATGAAGTTAGCTGCTAATGTTACTGACCTTGTGTATGTTTTGGTCAATGATGGGTTTGAAATAACTTTTTAACATCTAATTCAAGGTAACAGCCACAGCTCCATCCTACCTCCACGTATTTTCAGATATGACGGACGAGCTGGGCCATCAGAAAACAGCATATAACATGGTCAGGACCAAAGAAAGCTGGTATCATCTATGGTCTCTGTTTCCCAGTAGAACTGCACCTCACAAATGATGGAAAGTCACATTATGTCAAGTCACCGACTAAAACTGAAGATTTCTTTACGAAGACAGGACAATCTTCCATGGGGTAAATAACTCTGACCCACTTTTAGTTTTGCTATATTGGTTCTCCTGCTGGTTTTCTGAGTAAAATGGACGATATGAACATTGACCTTGTTATAGCCAAAGTTAGCAGCTAATATTAACATTGTACATGTGATTAAAATAAACTTGATGATAAACTATGATAAAATGTATTACCTAATATTAACATGTTACATTTGGTTAACATAGACCTCATTATTACCAAACTCATAATTAATTTTAACATTGTACATGTGGGGGCCAGGGTAATTATATTGGTATCGTATTAAACTACTAGATGATCTAAGGCATCCACTGGCACCAACCACATAGTGGACACAGGAAGTGATGCAAAATTTGCAAAGCATCATCTTCAGCACCACGCACACCACTCAGTCCGACGGTTGCAGAAATGCATCCACCGACGTCCCGCCTGCACCCCCGACATGCACCGATGTGCGAGGGCCCATTTATCGCTGCTTGCAGCTTTAATTTTCTTTTTAATTCAACACATTTAGTCACTTCATCTGTTTCCTCAGCTGTTTCACGTGTCTACAAAAAGATCTTGTTGTTTTTGCTTCGGATGTGTTAACCAAAGTGGAATGAGAAAAGTGGTCACCAGCCAGTCAACTGTCAACCCCCCCTCTGTTGTTTTCAGTGAAACTCTTCAAGCCACAGTCTGTCCTGACTTAAACTTGTGTTGGTTTTGCATCATGTGCAGGCGCATGGTGTACTTTCCTTCCTATAGTACTATAGGTGCAGAACAAAGGGGCGGGGGGGAAAGGCACTAATGAGAAAACACGTGGAAGGCATAAAACTAAAAACAATATTATTTGAAACCTTTTTTGTTCTGCTGTCAAAACATAAGAGATCAAATCTCATCCGCTTGTTTCCTATCCTAAAATATTGATTGTGTTGTGTTTTACATTTGTGTGCATGCATTATGTTTTCTATTCATAGCAGCTGCCAAGAAACCATCATGGGAAAACTAATCATTTCAAATAGGATGCAAATGCTGAACAGTTGTCTATCAGTGCATGAAATAAATCACAGCAAGCAGGTATACACAGGAAGTGGTGACGAGTGTCTCTCAGTAACAAACTCAATCTCTTGCACTGCTCACGGCAGCGTCAGTTACAGTACTTACCCACAATATGGGGCAAATGTTAATGCAGAGTGGTGTATCCATTCACAGTAGCTTCCTGCATCAAAGGGGTTTTCTCAGTTTCACTAGCAAAACAAAAAGCTTTTGTTGTTTGGTTTTTCTCTAGAATCACCAAGCAAACTTTTGCTTAAGAGAAATAACACCAATTTTCTGAATTTAAGGTGATGTCCAGAGTGCTGCATGGTGTTTAAAAACAAAATTATAGTGTGATTTATTTTGAGAGGAACAACAGATAGCTTTAATCGTTTGGTTCTTCATTATAAAAGCTACAATCTTTTTGGTTTTGAATATTTACCTCAATATCAGTATCACACAGTTTATAAAGAAGTAGAGAAAATGTGATGAAGAGCCACGGCTGCTGTTCCGCCAAAGTTATACAGTCTCACTTTAAAAGGCATGTGTATTTGTAGCTCGATACCACATACATGTCTCAACAGACATGTATGTGCTGACCATAGGAAAGAATGCAAGTTTAAGGCACTTCTACATTGGCTTCATTTTTCAGACTCTGTCCATTATTTTGATGCAGTCCATGGCTGTGACAGTAACAGGGCCATGCCAGTCTGGAGGAAGTGGTTAAAGTTGAGTTCTCTGCTCTCTGGTGTACTTACAAAAAGGTGGCAAAGATCAAAATGATCAGATATCAGATGCACATTTTAGTCGCTTCCGAGAATGGTTGCTCAATGTGATAAATAATCTTGTACATCGACAACATATAATACGTTGACTTCAGCAAATGACACTCAAGCAAGGCTTCTGAGTCATTTTAAGTCTATGATGCAGAACTATAAGTATGAGAAGCATGTGAAACCTGGTTAAAAACTACTGAATGATTCATGTCTGTTGTTTATGGTGACATGAAGATACAACTGGAGAAGTGTCATCATTATCAACATTATCAAGGGCCTTATTTAAGTGCTATATCTCAAATAAGCACTGCACAATGTGAACATTTATGAGTGTTGGTCCGACAGGTTTCAGGTTTGAGTAAGCAGATTCTCACCTCAGAGACATCAGTTCATGTAAATCCTATCAAGAAAAAAATAATTGCTGCACTATTAACTTTGATGACTTATAATTAAAATATGCTTCTCAGTTGACTGTTTTTCTCAGGATAGCGAGGTGTAAGTTGCAACAGTTGCATCACTGCATTATTCGACTATTATTTGTGAAACTTACTGATGTGCATTTTGAGATCATGCTATAACCGAAAATGTAATATACGGTATGCTAAACTAATTAGACAGACTAAGGTTTTCCCCTTTTGTCATCATGCACTGCAAGATGTCATATCGCTAAATCTCATGCTAGTGACTAATTCATGGCTTCTCAACATTTTCTCACCACTTCAGCGCCCGGAATTTTCACTACCCCAGCAGACAGAGAGCAGTCAGGTCATATGTTACATGAATCGGACTATTTTGAACAACATGAGGGAAGCTCCACATCGACTGAAATGACCATATATTTCAAAATCAGTTATATTACACAGAATGTAGAATATAAGGCAGCTGTAGACCTAGTCAAGGTTAATGTGATGCCGTTTTTGGCACCTTTTTCTGTCGTATATGTGTTTCGTGACCTTGCCATTGGGACTCTATAGCAGAGGACTGTAATAGAGGCTTCTGTGTTATTAATACGTGACTGTGAGATAATAAGTGCTTACTCGTCCAATCCATTTTGTGTAATAAAACTGAGATGTCTGCCATTTGCTCTGTCCTTGCAAGAAGGTGCCCTTCGTTTGTTGAGTGCGTATATGTATTTTTTATTTATTAACATGAGTTTTCTCCCCATGTAGAAGTTGTGAAAAGTTATGATAAAGTTATGCAAAGTCAATGAATGAACCTAAGGGCAGTCTATTTCTTTCCTTTGTCTGATACAAAAATAACAATATGCATTATTGCAAAGACATAATATGAAATGTCTCAGTCAGAATAAGCCGTAAAGTATTGATCCAGTTAAAATCAGTAGATCCCAACAAAACCACTGTCTCGTTGCAAAGATTAAAATTCCTCATTGTGAATCTAATCTTCAACTTGGGACCTGATGCATCGTCTTCTACTTCTGTCTACAAGGGAATAAAGGTTAATTTCGACTTGCTGCAGTATGTCATACACTGTTTAATATGCTCAACGATCAGAACAATGAAGTCAGTTAGCTGCACTTTTGCAGTTGCTGTGTGAGTGAAACCTCTCACTTTCTTCAACAGCTTGTTCCCAGAAGGAAAACACTCATGATCATGACACAGCCGTTTCCTTCTGCCTCTCTGTGATCAAAACCGAGAAACGCAAGAGCCGATGGCCCACAGGCTCTGCATCGATCGTTCACAATTATGCTAAAAGTTGTATCAGGCCAGGAAGTGAAACTGTGAGAAGAAAGCACCCCAGTCCTAGCCTTCAGAGGACCTATACGGGCCAAAACAGCTCACAGGAAATGCAACCAGAAAACTGATTTAAACACTTCCCCTGACTAATACAAATTTCAAAACTATGTCATCGCTGACTTTGTAAACTCAGACTTGTTTTGTCACTTTTTTCAATCTCTTTCTCAGTCAAGATGAGTTATTTCTCACTATCAGCCTTGTTTGGGCTTCAGGTTACCTAGTTGGTATGACAGGGACTTTCTACTTTGTTGTTTTGTACCAGTGTGGTCAGCAATGTGACTGTCATGTTATTCATTTCCCTTTACTCTTGGCAATACCAGTGAACTCACATGTCACATGAATGCCTTTTTCATAGTCACAGGGCCTACAGTTCAATTTGAGGATGAAACAAAGTCAAATCCTGTTAAAGGCAAAATTTGACAAATATGCACATTCACTTTCTCACTGAGGGTTAGAGGATAAGTTCGATACCATTCTCATATTTTTCTGTTTAAGCTAGACCAGCGGCTGGTTAGCTTAGCTTAGCATAAATATTGAAAACAGCAGGAAACAGCTAGCAGCTCTGTCGACAGCTGACCTATACATTTGCTGTATCTGGTTTGTTTGATCTGTACATCATCTCAGTCACCTCCTGGTTCCAGATTCATATTTACCGTACAACAGCCCAGTCGCCAAACTGTTGGCATTGTACTTTTTTGCAAACCACAGTTATGTTACAGTATGTTTCACACATATCAACATTTCTAAAGTTGAGCTGAGTTTCTCATCTGTAGACAGTGGAAGGTGTGAAACTTGCGAGACGGCTGCCAAGCAGCAGACCAACAAAAGAGGTCATTTTAAAGAGACGTCGGGACAAACGAGTTATAACTGTTGATTTTTGTTATTTACGTTGATTACGTAACAAACGTCCTCGTTTTAACCCAAACCATGATGTTTTTCCTAAATGTACCACCTAGTTTTGTTCCCTAACCTTCAGTTTTGTTTGAATTCACAAAACTGTGACAGTAGTGCAGCGTCGTAGTTTGGCGCATAAAAATGTGTCAAGTCAAGGGGTCCTGAAAGCATAGTAGCATGCCATTTATATGCTTTCCCGTGACATCACATTTATGTCTGCTATGAAACATACAAATGTAACATATTCATGGTTTGCAGAAATGTAATGCTAACATTTATTCTGGCGATGAGAGTGGTATTTATGTTTTTATCTAATGCTCAAAATCTTGACTTATTCCATTAATCACTTCATTTTATGATAAAAGGGGATGTTGTTTTTGCAAGAAGTCTGAGGCTTATTTCATCACTGCTGAGAGAAATTCCCAGGAAACCGAAACCTCACAAAAAGACTTCCCTCACATTGTTGACACTTATTTATTCAGTAAGACATTTTAAAAGTAAAGATAATGGTTGCCCGGACAGTCATTTTAAGCCACACTGAACTGTAGACAGCTGGAAGTGCTACGAAACAATGAGGCTTACAACACTTCAACATCGACCACCTCCTCCAGTTTTGATCTTTAATCACACCTCATGGTTTTCAGTTTCATGCATCACTCATCTGAGATGTTAAGTGCTCCACCTGTGTATACAAAGTGTATAAAAAAAACGGGCTTTGACTTGATAAAACTTAATCGGCTGTGGAAGGAATGTGGGTGTATTGTTTTGGTTCTAGTTTGATGGCCATGGTTCAGTGGGTTAAGTCTAAAAGTCACAGCTTCCCTGTGAAACTAGCACACTGTCACCACTGTTCAAATATCACACTTGCAAACAAGTTGTCTTTCAATTTGATTTCTATAGTTTGGGGGAAAGAGATAGAGGCTGCAGCACCAAAGGGCCATGTGTTGTTTTGCCTCTGCAAACGGAGAAGGAGATGGAGTGATGAGCACGTGATCCTGTGGTTAAAGGGAAACCATATAAGCAAGTGAAGATGAGTCTGGTTGTTAAAGTTACTGGTTGTTCGACCTAGATAAAGATACACAAGTGTCACATCTCATCACTGAGTGGGTAAGTCATTTGTTGCACTGGTAGAAAATGTACAGATCATTTTCTATTTAACCTTTAAGCTTAATTTCCCCCATATGTTTTTATCCTTGTTACATTTTTACAAACATTTTTGGTGTGTTATATTAATATCCTCTGGTTCTTTGTAGATAACATGGACGAGCCATTTACAACTTATACGATCGCAACAACTGATTATGGAGCTGATTATGGAACTGTAAGTATTCATTTGAGATAATTATCTGTAGCTGTGACACCAGTGACAAACAATGATGCAGTTATATAGAAAGCGTTGTTGTCTGTATGATTGAGTAAATGGAGAGAAAGATGACACTGTTGATGCCGACTACTTCCCATCACAGATAGAGAGACAAATTGTGTTTTTAGTGCATGTGTGTCTCAGTGGTTGTATATATTGTAGTGCTGTTTTGATGACTTGCAACTTGACTGACAGAAAATAAAAGACTTGAGACTCGACTTGGAAGTTAAAGACTCGTGACTTGAGACATGATGACTCGAATGACTTTCTGTGTTAATTCTATGTTTTCAGTTTAAACGTTACATTTCTGCAAACCACAGATACGTTGAATCTCAAATTCTAAGTTAAGTTACGTTGCTAAGATAAGTTACGTTTCAGTGTTGATCGCATTTTAACAGTTTTGCGTGTCATTTAACACTGCATTAAATGGCCGTTATCAGTTATCAAAATTATGTTTTATGTTGTGACAATGCTGTGGTTAAGGTCCGGCTAGTTTTATGCAAAAAACAAACAAACACTTGGTTAAGGTTAGAAAAAAGAAAAAAAAGACCCAGTTTTGTCGGTGAAAAGTGACTTGGGACTTGACTTGCCTTAACTAAGGGCTCGACTTGACTTGACTTACCAAAGAAAAAATTACTTGACTTGCTTCAGACTTGGACCAAATGACTTAAGTCACATGTCTGGTATTTACATTATGATTTTAGAGAATATCGTATAATAAAATTTAGACTGAGGTTGATGTGTGAACAAAGCCATGACAGTGCTCTTTATTAAATATGATATATTTTACCTTATTTTTAGTTATGTTTATGATTTCATCCTCCAGGTACAGTAGATTTATCTAAAGCAGACATCTGTTCAAATGTCACATTCACAGCCGTGTCAGCATCAAATTTTCCATTGTTTGTGTAAACCTAAGCCGTGATGTTTATCTCTGCCCTAAATCTATAAACTTGGTACTGAGTTTTGCTCTGGGCCCCTTTCTGGAGCCCCTCAGGATGGTTTAACCCCCATCCCCACCCCCAGGCATGGATAGCAGCAGGAAGTTGTGCAGTAGTGTGGTTTCTCCTGCACAGACAACACCTGCACCTAACAGCAGTTTTTTTGCACGCTCTGGTTAGCTCGTACGTCACCGACAGCGTTTGATGTCATATTACCGGATCCCCACTAGAAGCATACTGTGTTGTGTAAGTTTAGAAAGAGTTGGGTAACAAGGTGAGAGACAGACAGAGAGAGAGAGAGAGAGAGAGAGACACAGACAGACAGAGAGAGAGAGAGACAGAGACAGACAGAGAGAGAGAGAGAGAGAGACAGAGACAGACAGACAGAGAGAGAGAGGAGATAGATAGATAGAGAGAGAGAGAGACAGACACAGAGACAGAGAGAGAGACAGACAGACAGA
>JAOVVB010152496.1:0-11789 GCA_028570985.1 Heterobranchus longifilis | reverse complement strand
CACTTTCATATCTTGTCTCACTGTCAGGGCCACTTTGCTCTGCTCTTCAGCAGGCTTTCTGCTCCTTAGCCTGACTTGCACTAATGTTCTTATTCAGAGTGGAGAGGAGACATACACATCCCCCTTTTCCACCAACATGGAGCTGGTCCCGTTCCGGTTCGTATAGCCTACCTAATTTTGAAGCGTTTGGAGGATTTCGACCAAAAATAAATTGGTTCGGAACCTGAAAAGTTTGTTCCCAGCTGGAACCAAAAAACAGCAGGTTTTCCTCGACCTAAAGTGCAAACCAAAGTGAGCATGTCACATTCTACAGGTTAGAAAGAGAGGATGGAGTCTTCTACATCTTCTTATCATTAATAGTTGGTCAATGCTTGTTTTTCGGATAAAAATTAATATCTGTAATAACCGAACAAAGCTAGCTTGCAGGTAATCAATGCAATCTGCTGTCTTGCTACTACTGCTACTACTACTTGTGCATTGTGCCCTGCATTGATGACACATCCTTGATTACAATGATTCACTCGATAGCACCAAGGATCCAATGGAACCAGAGTTAATTTAGTGGAAAAGGGGTATCAGTTGCTTGTGTTAAAATGCCGGAGGTAGTCTTTTTTTTCCCCCCGGATCTGCTGCATTTTTACCTCTGCAGAATAACTTTTCCCTCATTTTAATCACAATAATAATAATATCCTTTATAATCCAGGGGAATTCTCTGTTCTGTGGAGGTCAAACTTCATGGTCAGCTACAGAGATTCAGGGTCAGCTGGACAGATGCGTTCTAACACAGGGGCTTGAACTCAGGTCTTCCGGTCAAAGAGCTTCTTCTTCTTACTCACTACATTACACCACCATTTTGGCCTTTCTCTTTTCAATCGTAAGCCCTGTTTTGGATTTGCAACATTGGGTCATAGGAAGTGGTCATAACCCGGTGGCCTGCCTTTGACCATCAAGTGTTTTTTGGAAGTTCGAGATGGATGGGAAGAGAGAGAGGAGCGTGGCGAGGTGTCAAGGCCCCTAGCCCCGACTCTGACCCTCTCACTCCCCGACCGGCCCTCACCACTCCTCTTTCCCCCCGACCCTTGAACCCCCGACCCCGAGGAGCCGTGACCTCGGAGCGGCGTGTCACTGAACGTCCGGTGGGCCTGGCGGGAACAGGGTCTGGAGCTACTCAAAAATGAAGAGGGCGGGGGACGGAGTGAGTGAAGAAGCAATGAAAGATGTTTATGTGAGGAGCGGATGTTTGGATTGCCTTGAGTAAGAGAGAGAGATAGGGCCTCTGCTCAGTATTACTGTTAGTAGACCATCTTAAAGCTGCTATCCATTTGGTCTGTAAAATGTTCACTACTTAATATCTTCACAAGGGGACAGTGGTGCTTTAGAGCAGTGTCACATTTGAGTGGACAAGTGTACCTTTGCGTAACTGTTGTGTAAGTGTGCTGTCACACTGATAAAGAACATGAGGAGGCACATGGTGCTCAGAGAGACAACGCTGAAGGCAACTTAAGTTATTAAGGAAGTAACGAACATTTAAATATTTTCACTTTCATCCCATCAGGACGCATTGATTCTTCATGGACCAAAATTACGGTCGTGTGGAAGCTGCATAACATGTTTACATCTTTTAAAACCCATTTCCCCCCACATGGTGAGACTTAACATACTGCTGATTTTCTTCATTTAAAAGTTTATATCAAGTATTCTTCAATTTTGTGACTCGGCAGTTTTTGGAAAACGGGAAAGACACAGTGGTTAGGGCATTACTGAGCAGGGAAATGAGGCTAATAAATAAAATATGAATCCACAGGGTAATAAAAAAAAAAGAAAGTTGAAATATGAATATATCTTTATGGAGATTGGGGGTGTGTGAGAGCTAAGGAGCCTCTGGGCTTTATGTTTATACCCAGCTCTCTTCTTTCCTCTTGCTTTTCAGGTAGTGTCTGTGCAAGTTAGATACCGTAGTGGTACATGAATAGTTGGGACATTCACTTACTCTATATCTACCTAGACACACGTAACTGTCTTTCGTGCTGTCTCTCCTGATTTAGTAACTAGCCATGTTTCCATAAAGTATCACATTAGAAAAGCTGTAGTTTTTACGCGCGCTTGAAGTGGTTTTTGCCGGTTTGTCGTTAAAGAGTTGATGTTCTAAATGATTAGATGGCCAAGGTGACTTGTTTTGTTTCTGGCCCACAACCTCTTCTTCTACTCTGTTTAGAGTAGTAGTGTAGCCTACACCACCAACTTCTGATGAAACTACTCCAGCCAGTTGATGGAAACGCCTAATTCACATTTCTTTTTTTGCGACATTTCAAAAGCGCTTGACATTGAACATTTCAGCTTTCACATCCATATAAATGAGCCGGATTTAGCCACAGGGCTAATTTTCATCTGTAGTCCCTGGACGGTCCAAGACACTGGACACTCATACTAGACTGTAAGCTGCACACACATCACATATGCATACAACAATATAATATGCAATTACTATGCAAATACAATTAATGTTAAATACTGTAAAGTTCTACATTATACAATAAAGTGCTACACTAAGTGCAGGATTATATAATAAGGTGCAATACTAAAATGCAGAAATATACATTAAAGTGCTACACTAAAGTGTAGGATCATACAATAAAGTGCTACACTAAAGTGCAGAAATATACAATAAAGTGCTACACTAAAGTGCAGGATCATACAATAAAGTGCTACACTAAAGTGCAGGATCATACAATAAAGTGCTACACTAAAGTGCAGGATCATACAATAAATTGAATGGAAACACAATCAATTGTTGTCTATTTCAGTGATACTTTATGCCTGCAATAGTTTAACTGATCACAGCAGCACATTTTATTGACTCATATAACAAGTTTCTGATCACATCCAGCTCATGAATAACCAAGGTTCAGTCAGAGTTCTTTGTAAACTGGGGATCCTTTTAACATCTGGCACAAGAGAAAAGACCTTTGTTTGTGGCATTACATCACAGTTTTGCAGCTTTTCTCTCTGTTGTCTTGTTTTCCCAGTTTATTAGGAGATCAGGTGGGATTTAGCAGCATACTGTGGCGAATATTTGAGGAATTAGGCAGAAATATGTGCGCTCGTATCACTCGTACCACCTGGGCGCTCAGCTGCGAGCCACATGGGTGTTGTCATGGGGAGCGGTAGTGGCGAGTGGGAGGCCCTGAGCTCTATTAATACCAAATCTATCTCGCTCCTGTTTGACTGATGTGTCGCCACGAGCCTGGCGAGCTCGTCCGCACAGCCTGGCCTGAAGTTTATTTTCATCTGCTTCCTCTTAGGCAGACCAGGATTGCTCCAGACAGGACAGGCTGATTGAATGAAATACTGTGTGTAAGGGGTGTACATTTCAGAAGGCACGGTATGAATTTCAAATTTTAGACATTTCAGAAGAGCAGAATGCTTGTAGAAGATGAGCTGAGGAGAGAGATAAAAGCATTTTAAGAGGGCAATTAGAGAGAGTAAGATGAAGATGCTTATTGAATGACAGAAAATGAAGGACTCCTCAGTTTTGACTGGAGTGGAATAGATTTGCATTCACACATTATGTGCAGAATATTTGGGTTATTTGGCACAGTTGATGCTCCCTGCTGTGCTACCCCTTGCATGTCCTCTTGGCGCCAGCTGTGGGCAGCTTGGCTCAACCTCGCACTCCTGGAGGCAGCGGTTTTAGTGTCAGAGCGAGGGTCGTCGTTTTTTTATCCTTTATTTCCATCCTACTCTCCAGAGGACCATTCTTAACTGCTGAACACGCACACTTTTGAGATTAGCAGCGTTTTCACTGGTCTGATGGGAGCTGGCAGTGTATGACACAGGACCTAATGAAATGCTGAGTTTGGCAAGCCAGCAGGGAGCAAGGCCCCCGTAAACAAGGCCAACTAACTAGCCTGCTCACGCACCACCGTGACTCCAGGTTTAGGGCATAAGGGAATTAGAGCTGTGGGGGGAAAATGCTTTCTGCTTCTCCAACAGTTTCTCGGAATAATGGTGTATCCTTGCCAAGTCACTCAGAGGTTAACTCATAAGAATGAGGGAAAATAAGGACAATGAGCCTCATGCAGCAGCATTCTCTTAAATCTTCTGTTAATTTTCTGTAAAAAATAAGAGAAGTAAACTCCAGATGCACTAAACATTCTGCTCTTACCCAGGTGTGCTGAATGATGAAGCCCACTTGATCATAATTGTTTATTAGCATGTGTAATGCCCCCTAAACACTATATCTGGGTATATGCAGGAATCCAGACCTATTAAGACTTTTTTAAGACCCTTTCCATACATTTTAAGACCTCATCGCCACTTGGAGTTCTAATCGGTTACATCAGTGACACACTTTAACTTTTACATTTACTATATATTGATTGTAAGGTAGCACAATTAAACAGTCTTAGTGTATCAGTGCAACATAATTCAGATGTGAAGGGGTGGGAATAAAACACAGGAGAATGAATTGAGTGAGTTGACTAACCCAATGCAAGATTTATTAGATTAGTTTATTAGAATCCTATTACATTAATGATTAAATTCAGGCAAACTTTAGCACACAGCCTCTTTGGACGAATACATATATTTTTATACAACAGGTTATAAAATTCAATACCTTGGAAAAATGCATTTATTAACTTTTTATCTACTTTTAAGACACAGCGGACACCCAGTATATAAGTGCAGGTGTGCCGTGTGCAAAAAAAAAAAGAGGCTGTAAGAAGAACTTCAGCAGTAGGGAAATCAACATACTGTTAAATAAACCCATGATTTTCCAGAGCGTCAGTGCTGGAGTTACAGGAAAATCAAATACATAAATTAATAAAACATTCTACATAAACACAATTATAAAACGGAAAATTTATTTAATATTCATGCATTTTTTTAATGTTGTTTCTTTGCATTGAACAAACAATTTGTGGACTGTGAAAACAAGATGTTTTTCGTGCTCTCGACCACTCAAATATTCTCTTAGCTAAGAGAAGAGCAAAAATAAGAATACATGGGTGAACCCCAGAAATCAATGGAAAAAAATACAAGGAAGTTTGTTTGTATATCGCTTCCTGCATGAGACCCGATGTTTATTGTGCATTATGTGTCTCCACTGCTGCTGATTATGTTCTCGTGGTTTGTGTCCAGGAGACGCCCGGGTGCTGAAGGATGTGGGCAGAGCTCTGGTGCTATACAGACGGGCCGTCATGCCCTACGCAGCCTACTCCCGCAAACGCAAAGGCTCCAGCGACGAGACGGAGGTGCAGCAGTACGCCAGCTTGGTTGGCCAGGACTGTGCTGAAAGGATCTTGCTTTACCGCGCCTAAACATACAGCGTCACACCACTGCACCTTTTTAATATGATACACACGTCCCAGCAATGTCTGTCTGTTTCTGTTAATGTACGTCTGTGTGTCTCCTCACTGTCCGTGAAAGTGCTTTCTGCTGCCGCTCCCAGTAGTCTCGCCACGCTTAGGCTGGAAAAATGCAGTAGCCACTCACTATCTATGTATGTATCCATTCACCCATTGGCCTCATTCATCAGTTATGTCTCATTCATATTTTAAGTAAAGTTTTATTCATAAATGAATCCCACAGCCTCCATTCTCACTTTAGTTCTTCTACATCCTTCTTTTTGATTTGACTCGCGACAGGGACTCCCTCCAATGTTATTTTGATGTTTTCATCACTTTGATTTTTCCCTTCTCAATCCTGATGATGATGATGATGATGATGATGATGATGATGATGATGATGATGATGTTGATGTTGCTACACAGCTTTGCTATGAACTGACACAGGTTTAGATGCAGGACTCCCTAAAAACTTGGTATTTCACCCGGGTGGGCGAGATTTTTCAATGCACGTTTCTAAACTTTACATGATAACTTGCTGCACCTTTGTAAGAACGCAGAACAGAAATCCTGAATTATTTATGGTTTGATAAAAATGAGAAGTTGGACTGAGTGGCTAGTTTTATTTCTAAAGCTGGAAAATTAAGCAAACTAGACTGAATAATACACAGTGAGATCCGTTTATTTAATGCATGTCAAGTATGAAGTCATACAGAATATACTATTCATGTTTTCATATAATTTGTATATTTGGTCTCACAGCTATGTACATGGAAACTTGTAGTCTGCTTTGTAAACCTGTTTGGGCGTCTGATGTAAGATACTACTGATATCAGTACAGACACCCCCCCATCTGAGGAGATTTTGGTTGTTGGGCATAATTTATTCCATCTAAATGTCCATATATTTGAGAATTTATCAGCAGTCAGGTAAAATTCACATGAAAATCTGCAGGGAAGTCTCGGTTGCAGCCGTGCCAACCGTAACGTTTCTTAAGTTCTTCAGTGTTTCTTCGTAAAATCTATGATCACAAAAAAATAAAATGTCATCTCTCTTTGAAGCTACACGTAGACATGAGGTCTCCTGTCAACTTTTTAGATTCTAGTTTTGCTAGCAGCTAGATAACTTATCCAAGTAGGGACAAGACGAGCCGGCGAGAAGCCACATTAGGCAAACAACACTCTGTGTGACGCAGGATGTTAGGCTCCGCCCCCGGGTGAAATACCAAGTTTTTAGGGAGCCCTATTTAAATGTATACTCAGTGGCCACTTTATTAGGCACACTTGAACAATCTATTGCAATTCAATGCGACAGCTCTGCCATAAATTCTACTTTGACAACATTTATAATGTTCAGTTTTTGCTGACATTGATGGGAATGTGTCAGTTTAACAATGTGTTTATTATTGAGGTTTGTAGTTTTCAGTGGTGTACTAGACGACACTATATTGAGAGGTGTTGTCCTCCCTATGTATTTACATGAGGGGGGGGTAGAATATTAGAACCACCTCTCAATATAATGCAGCGGAGTCCAACACCTCCACCACTAACTATGACCTCAGTTCTAAACATATAATTTAATTAACACCTCTATGACAGTGTCAAAAACTGAACATTATAGACATAAAAGTAAACTTTATGGCAGAACAGTTGTATTGGATTGTCCCAGATTGTACAGGTGTACCTAATAAAGTGGCCACTGAGTGCATGTCAGCATTGCCACTTGAAGAGCATTTGATTTTTCAGTGATTTTGACGGTGGTTGCTTACATTATATCCCCAAACTTTGTTATGCCTCAACATTAAAGATTTTCATCACTGGGTTTATTTGAAGCAAACTGTTTTCAATGTTGTTTTTTTTGTCTGTAATATGTATAGCTTTATTTGATTTTCTTTTAATATTGACACTGTTCTTTTTGGTTAAACCAAATAAAGGGGTTGTATATTCCATGTTGGACTTTGTGGCTTTCCTTTGTATGCTAATTATGCAACACAACCCTGAATCCACCGGCAGTGAGATTTGCTGGCACAAACCGTGTGCATTTTTACGCATACAGTAGCATGTATCCCAAAACACACCCAGAGGTAAGTGCTCGACTCGTTGAATTGAGCCAAGCAACAGGTGTTAGATATATGAGCCGGCAGAACACAAACGCTGATGGCCTCTGGCCCTCGAACAGAGTGTCAACAGCAGCCCAGCTCTCAGCCAGGAGAGGGCTCGGCTGAGCTGCTGCCTTTTTGGGGCTTACAGTAATCTCAGCCTGTATCATTTACAAGCGTGTGTTTTAACCCTTTGAATCAGATTGGTGCAATTTAGAAATTGCATGCCTTCTTCTTGGAGTCAGAAATCTGAACACAGACTTCATACACGCACTCAGTGTGTGACTCTTCCCAGGTTCTCTCAAATCTATGATGTCCATCTCTGATAAATCAACTGAGTAATTCAAGGAAGTCATGTTTTTGGTTTACTTTGTTGATTTGTCTGTTTGTCAGCAGGATTATGGAAAAACTACTGTCCCGATTTTCATGAAACCTGGTGGAAGGGTGTAGCATGAACCAAGAGAGAACCCAGATTTTGATGCACTTTCGTTAACACTGCGAGATAGGGCCTGCACTTGGCGGAGGTCTGCACTCTCTGGGTGCCCTTCTTGTTTGGTATTATGAAGATATTATTATAACACATTTCACTCAGAGTGCTCAGAGTGCTGGTTGTGCACCATCCCCTGCATCTATGCATTAGCCAGCATCGGCCAAGTTGTGTAATGGACTGTACTTATATAGCGCTTTTCTAGTCTTTGCAACAACTCAATGCACTTTACACTGCGAGTCATTCACCCATTCACACCACATTCATTCACCCATTCACACAGGAGGATGGCACATGCTCATCAGGGGATATAAACATTCACACACTCACACCAATGGCTATGCCTATGGGAGCAATTTGGGGTTCAGTATCTTGCCCAAGGACACTTCGACATGGGTATCGAACCACCGACCTTCTGGTTAGTGGAGAACTGCTCTACCTCCTGAGCCACAGCCGCCCGCCAGCCGCTGCGTGTGTGGGATATCTCTAACACAGCGGGGTGAGTATCCTATTCCGGATGCTCACCAAGGAACACACAATCATGCAACTAACTGAGCGAAAAGTGTAACCACAGACTGTTAAAGTGTCAGCTTGACCCTGGACGAGACTTGTATTTGTGCAGCAGCTCTGCTCTCCAGTGCGGCCTGACCTGCCACCCATTCTGCCAGCGCGCCTGTCTGCACCTGATCCTGAGAAAACAGTTGAGAGAGTCAGTCTCTCCAGTTTAAACTCAACCTGGGTTTAAGAGCAGCCTGTGTCCTCAGGAATTAGGACAGATTGACAGGCTAATTCTCCGAGAAGGGAACACTGACGCTGGCTAGTGGCCATGTTGGATTCACTGTTTCTCTCCCACATTAGGCATGCTTCCCCTCGAACTTAATGTGCACTCACACAGACGTCCACACACACACTCCTGGCACTGTCACGAGTAGTTAGTCTTGGTGGACGCCACACACACGGACATGTGCCAGTGCTGTGGTGGACCTCTTTCTGTCAAAACAAGTGGCCTGGACCGGACGGCTATTTTATAATGAGTCCATAACGCTGCGAGACACAGCATGGCATGGTTTGGACATTACGCCGATATATAATTGTGTCACTGCTCATAATTCTTATGAAGTATGAGGTCTGTACTGACCACGCACTGCTGCTGAAATACCGTTCAGCCAAAGGTCAGCGTTCAGAGAATAAAGGGGCCTGGAGAGAAGGCTTAATCTTCATGTCAGACCTGAGTCACAGAGATGGTTTAAATACTCTCTATGGTTTATTTTAGGATGTGTCGTTGCCAAATAGGCGGGACTTTGTCACACTGGAAAATAAAGAGTCTGCCAAAAAGCTGGGTAAGGAGAGTATGACCCTGTAGTAGATAAGAGCAAGTGTGCATGAAAATTGCACACTGTAAACAAGTTAGAATATCTTAAAGGGACAGTTCACACCAAAATACACAAAAAAAACCTGTAGTGCTATTTATCAGTCTAGATTGTTTTGCCGTGAGTTGCCGAGTGTTGGAGATATCGGCCATACAGATGTCTGCCTTCTCTCCAATATAAAGATGCCACTTGTCTTGTGGTGCTCAAAGTCCCCAAAAATACATTTGAAAAACTCAACAGCAATGTCTCTTTCCAGAAATCATGACCCGGTTACTCAAAATAATCCACAGAGCTTGTTGTGAGCGGTTTCATGTAGGAACTATTTTCTTTCTACCACACTACACCCAGCAACCGCATCACAGCTGTGGATTATCTTGAGAAACCGGGACATGATTTCTGGAAAGAGACACTGAGGTTTTCAAATTTTTTGCTGCCACAAGCCGAATGCCATCTCGTTCCATTATACTGGAGAGGAGGCAGAAATCTCTACAGACGTTATCTCCAACCACTACAGGTAAGAGGAAAAATGTGTTTGTTTTTTTTATTTTGGGGTGAAGTGTGAGGTGAGCCTTCCCCGGGTGACTCAAAACAGTTTCAGGGGAGGTTCAGTGAGTTCAGTGGGAAAAAATATTGCATTAGTTATCAAAAGATCACATAGAAATAGCCTAAGTGTGTGATTTGGTTAAAGAGAGAGATACCATCGTTTTCGTCACAGTCTGGATTATGCCCTCTGACTTTTTTGTCATACCGACTGTGAAAGACTGTTATCTTGAGGTTTTGGTTTTCTGGGTTTTGTGTTTGCTGTGTTTTTCCCCCTGTGCTGCCTTTCCCTTCTTTGCCAGTCTACACACCTGCTCTGAATCAGCCTCATTAGTCCTGCTCCCAGGGTTTTCAGCCAATCAGCTCTCTGCCTGCTCTCCTGCCTAATCACCTCATTTCTCTCACCTGAGCTTCTCCGCCCTTCTCTCCACCTGCACGTCATCCTCTCCTCAGATAAGTTTGTTAAGTCCTGTCTTTGTTGGGTCCTTGGTTTTGTTCTGTTGAGGCTGAGTTTTCTTTGCTGCACTAAATGTGAAATAAGGAGTTGTTTTCAACTTCTTGTTGTCTGCAGTCTCCTGCGTGTGGCTCCACCTGCTTCACTCTTCATACCAGTTTTGGGGAATTTTACTGTTTTTCCCACTTTCCTGGAGTCAGAAGCTAATAAATGCCTCTGAATGTCTGAAGTTATGTCAAACAGCAGTATTAGGCTGTCTTGGCTCAGTTGTTGAGTGTCTATGGCATCAATTTCAAGTGAAAAAAGTGGAGTTACTGAAAGCATTTGCTAATTTAGTTTTAAATTTAAGTCATATGCAGTTGAATTGTGTCTGTGTGTGTGTGTGTGCGTGCGTGCGTGCGTGCGTGTGTGTGTGTGGGGGGGTGTGTGTGTGTGTGTGTGTGTGTGAGCACTGAAAGTAGTTGGAAGAGTCGCCACAAAAGCGGTTAAACTGATATTTAAAGAGTAAAGGATGGAAGAACTTGAAATGTTAGTTGAGATGGAAACGATGATTAAATGTACGTTCAAGCTCAAGTTAATAATTATTTGTGTTTGTATCTCTGTTCTGTTACACAACAACATCTGCTGTGGCTTCTCCACACATATTGTAGCACATATTGAAGCCAAGTGAAAATGCCAGACAGGGGACCCACGGAGGAAAGAGGATGTGTCAGCGTGAAATAGTATGGGAAGGAAAAGCAAGTCTGAAAATTAGGAAAAAGACGCCATTCTTGACGTATTTTCCTTTTTCCCCCCCAAACGTCTAATCCAAACTTGCGTGTGGAATATGGAATAATATCCCTCATCTGTTTACCTAAATGTCTCTAAATGCTACGTGCTGCCTTGATGACTATTATAATTTTGTGATAAATAAGAGGTAAAATGTGCTGAGGAAAAGTGCAGTTTTGCAGATTTTTTACCTTTTTTTTTTAAAATATTCATTATCCCTTAGGTAGGAAGACAAATGCTGACTGAAGCATATGCGTCATCCACCAGCATCCCCTGATCACATCTACTGTATGTGAGTAACCCGAGACTCCGTGTAGCATGTGAAGGCACCGTTACATGACGCTGACTTCCTGTTTATAAATATGAAACTATCTGTAGGCAGTGAGCTGTTTGATCCCTCTCTGTTTTTCAGTCCTTCACCGAGATAATCTTTCTGCAGTACACACAAGCTTTGTTTCATTGTACCCGGGGGCAGAATGTAAACACTGCCTCTGCCCACACTATAGTACAGTACGTGTGTTTTTATGTGTGTGTTTACTCTTGCCGAGCGTGGGCTGCTTGTTTACATTGGCTCCCCATAAGGACAGTGTGAATTTACAAGTTTCTGATTCTCCCATGCTCACTCCTCTGTCCACCGATCCACGTCTGTGTATGTGTGTCTATATTGTTTGTTCCATTGTAATGCGGACGTGTATTATTGGCGCATGTTTGTACTGGCACCCAC
>JAOVVB010152456.1:0-11790 GCA_028570985.1 Heterobranchus longifilis | reverse complement strand
TTGTAGTCCAGTGTCAAATGTCCTTTAGCCATCAGATTATATTGAACATTTCAGTCAATTCAGTCGAGCCAAAACCAATAATTTTAGTCAAACTTATTTCACGTCAGATTTTAATCAGATGTAATGACTTTTGCTCGACTAAAACTAGACAAAAACTATGACTAAATGTGACTAAAATTAGAAGCATTTTCATAAAGACTAAAACTTAAATAGCTGCCAAATTTAACACTACTTTGGTTATCATATTTTTCTTCTTCTATCATTCAGCGAGCACCCTTAATTGTATTTTTGATCATATCTTCAGTTTTCTTTCTTGGTGGTGAGGCACGCGACCGCCTATACAGCCCTGAGTATGTTACACTGTCTCGCCTTTAAACTTTAAAGATCCAAACTTATCTTAGACTTTTACATTTGACTTTTATGTTTGCACTCGTCCCACTTTGTATTGCGACTGCTGCACAGCAACTTTATCTTATCTTACACCAGCAGCACTCACTGACCCAGCCTGAAGTCTCTTAAGAACACACAGAAAACTGCACAAAAAAAACAACTTAAAAAGGGAAAACCTCAGGAGACGTTCAATGAAAGGACAGAAAGTTGAAATAACAGAAATTTAAAGTTCAACAGAAGTACAAGTCCAGTTTACATAACAAGACGGACTAAATAAGTATAACAGGATAAATCCAACAGCATAATTGTCTGCTCCCAAAGTGCTGGAAATGCTGCAAACTAGGAGGCTTTTGTCATTTTATTTGTGCACCTTATTTGTGTCATTTTGGTCAGAACACACCTGCACCTCCCCTTCTGCCCAGCTGAGCCCCACGGTTTGTTCTGCTGCTCTTAGTTTTTGGCAGATTATAAAAAGAACATTCTCATAATAAATGAAAATATGTATGAAAGGGGCTTTTGTGACCATCTTTGCATTTTTGGACCTATTTAGTTGTTTTCCTGTGGATAAGTTGAAAAATGAACATTACACTATAAAATAGAAGAAATACTGCCGAGCCAGCAGGAGCGGCTGACTGCGGCCCGACTGCCTGAGGAGACCTTTTCTTTTCTGAAGCTGCTGCAGCGTCGAGTACATCTTATCTCCTCGCTCCTACGTTGACTTTGAAAGACAAGGCAGGGTGGTTTGTAGCTATAATGTGTGAGGACTGTGTTCCTATGGTCCAATAAAAACAATCATCTGATTCAATATCTGAAGGATAGAAGATTTAGCCTCTGAAGTTTTCCTTCCATCTCTACTGCTTATTTTAAGTTAGTGGATATCATGTCTCATTTTATCTTCTTGAGGCATGCAATAGGAATTTTCAATCACCATGCCAGAAAAAACGTCTACTGCTTAAAGCCGTGCTCAGACTACAGGAGTTTTAGGCAAAATGTATCCTCGATTCACCTCTGCTGAGGAGAAATCTGGTCTGCGATCTTTTTCTGAGCCTAACCAAGTAGTTTTGTTGCCTAAACCTAACCAAACTGCGACCTTTTCACAACGTTAACAACATGTTGAAAACCACAAACTTCGTTACGTTTAGGTACGAGGACGGAAAACGCTCCTATGGTCGTATTTCCTGCCACCGCTGGACGCTCATTTAGTAAAAGTATGGGTTTTATTAGAGGGTAGTATGATGTATGTGCTCGTGTATGGCTTGGAGGACTTGTTCTGTTGACAGATATTTAAACTGAAAGTTAAAATCTCACCTCCAGTTCTCCCTGAAGAATAGACAACCCGTGTTGGTTGTGTCTCCCCAAACGTTCGTTTAGCCTTCTGCTTTTGTTTTTTCTCACTGCAAAGCATTATTCTAGTTATTGCAGCACCTTGTTGCTTGTTGCGTGTGTGCGTGCGTGTGCGTGCGTGCATGCGAGCGTGCGTGTGTGCATGTGTGCGTGCGAGCGTGCGTGTGTGCGTGCATGCGATGGACCAGTGACTTATCCTGGGTGTTCCCAGCCTTTTGCCAGTGCATGCTGGGAAATGCTTTAGCCTCCCCATGACCTTGAATGAGAACAAACTGGTAGAAAATATTCAGACTGGTGAAGCATTTACTGTTGTAGTAATGTTAGTGACGTACTGTTTTTGCGTGGTATTGGTTACTTCTAGTTTGAATTTGATTTTTGAAGTGTGGTTTATGAGGTACTCCATTCTCAGAGTATTACCTACAGATGGAGGTCAGTTTGGAGGAGCAGACAGGACGACCGGCACGGAAGATAAGCAATGTACTGCTGTGGATGGAGCCACATGGCAGAACATATTTTAGCCACCTAAAAAAATCAATATCAGTTTAAATGTAAGTTATATTTAGAATATTTTCACTGCTTTATCTTGCCGTCAGACAATAATTTGACCTTGTAGAACACGGGAGTTGCTGGTCTATGCCTCGACTGGTCAGTTTGTTTGTTAGATTTATTCATTCCTAACCAAAAACACCAAAGTCACACAATAACACAAACAAAGTAAACAATCGAGGCAAAGGTAGACCAGCAACTCTCGTGTTCTGCGAGGAAAAATGACTGATGATTTTGAGGAGATCGTAGAACGGCTGTTTCCCCCCGTGTAAACTTAAACAGGGTATAATTACCATTATAGTTATATATTATCCTTGGCAAAGGGTAACATGACATTGTCAACTCAAATAAATAATCATACAGGATTTTTATTGGCATGTTAACTGATTTCTTGCCTTTAAGGCTTCAGAGGGTAAAACTCCAAGTTATGCAGCAGCCAGGATCCTCCCTTTGTTTGTTGTGTTTGTGTTGATTCATTTAAAAAAAAATAAGATCCCTCTATTTGTCCCCTACAAAGATATTAAGCAGCCACAAACGTTGTGGTCCTCAGCAGCTGTCAGGCCGCGTCAGTGACAACTTTAATTTAATTGCAGCAAATCCAGAACAGACTTATTGACTCATTAGATCAGTTTCTGAAAAAGTTAGATGAAGCTACGGCAAGAACAGAGACACTGTGACTCATTCCAACAAGAACACACACACGCATGCACACGCACGCACACGCACGCACACGCACACGCACACGCACACACACGCACACGCACACACACACACACACACACACACACACACACACACACAGCTCCTGGTGATGAGCTTTCCAAGGCTGAACTGGTGAAGCACAGATTGGATATGTGACACATGGTGTGTACTGTGTGTGCGTGCGTGTGTGTGTGCGTGCGTGTGTGCGTGCGTGTGTGTGTAGAAGTCTGGAAAAGGAAAAGATCAGAATAGCTCACAGTGTTCCTGGTATGAAGAACATATGAAACCCAAACGTGTTAAAACTGCTCAGACTGCAATTTATTTCAAAGTTCTTTAAACTTGTGTGAGAAATAATTTAACAAGTTCACTTGTTTGCTTATTGCAGGATTTCTCTCCAGGACCGTCTGCTTAACTCGATGACGATAACGATAGTTACGTACAATTTTATTGTTTATATTTATTATTATTTCTTGTGGGCAACGTGCTATAACAGCAGTCATTATAACCATTTATAAATGAAGGCAATCCTGATTTAAATGAGTGTTTTCCTCATGCTCAAACATCCACAGAGCCAGAATAACTCATAGCTCCTAGAAATTAATAAAATATCACACAACCAGAAGGTAAATCTAAAACAGAAGCATGTCGGTATCATAGGGCATTTAAATAGCAAACTGTGTATTCATTGGACAGAAACTAGACTGCAGTTAAAGGTTGTTATAGTGCATAATGCACTCATAATAGCATGAAGGTCACATGACCACTGCATGTGAACAATCGTCCTGTGTGACTGGAACCTACAATCAGGAGAATCAGCGTGTTTTTTCTACCGTATGCTCTGATGAGTGTACAGTACACTGTAAAAATGTAACTGTTATATAAACAGTCAGTACAATGTTGCACTCATTGGTTTACAGTTCACTGAGCACCAAAACACTGGGCCTCATGCAGGAGGCGATATACCAACACATTATTTTAGTTTGTATCCATGATTAGTGAGTGCCCATTGAGTTCTGGGATTCACCGATGTTTTCTTATTTTTGCTCTTCTCTTGGGTAAGAGAATATTTTACCAGTGGTCGAGAGCACTTTCACCAACAAGTCCTCCAAAGCCAGATGTGTCGTTTGTTCTCTAATTCGACCCATGCAAGCGTGTTAGTGGAGTAAACACGGTTGTTCGCCCTCATAGCTAAATGTTACGTTCACAGTTTTAAACATGCCATTAACGTTGTTAAAACGGACGTTGTTGCGGTAGGTTTAGGTCGGTATTTCTTGCATCAAGCTTGTGGCTTCTTCTTCCCATACATGTACACAGAGATTTTTGGTATAAAGTCACAGTCTGTAGTAGTTATTTTAATGTGTCTTTGCTGTTTTCTGTGTTCTATCTGTGCACTTATAGAAAAATAACCCCAGACATTGAGCCACTGTTTGCAGTGCAGTGGGCTTTGTGTCGTCTCAATAAAAGGTATTTAGTCTTTATTGGAAAAACAAAATACTGGCACTACTTGTCCAGCATGTCTGAGGCTATACAATATCCAAAAGGTCACAACCACGTGTGTCTCCACGGCTGAGACGTCTGACTCCTACGTGCTGACTCACACTCTGGGTTAAAATGTGAAAAATGATTGTTGTAACCCTGCCAGGAAAAAACAAAAGTGGGTGGCATTTTTTGGCAGGACCTTTTTTGTCCTCTGGCATTGCATGTGGGCAGATTCCCCTGAATCTAGACGACCGCCGTTAAATTTACAATACGCTGTTCGACATTCATTTGATTGAACTGACCGGAATAAGAATAAAGACAGAGTGGGTGGAGCCTTGAGCCTTCAGCACAAATCAACCTCTATCTGCTCCACTGTTTATTATTTGCTTTATTTTAACAGTGATCATTTACAAAACTATTTTTTGATCAGCAGACATTCTTTTGTGTGCGTACAGTAAGAACTGAACAGCAAGAGCTGGTTTGGTGATTCATCGGCCAAAAGGTGAAAACTGGGCTACATTTGTTTGAAAAGTGAACATTTAGTTGACATCTCACCTGCATATAACCAGTGTTTAAACACCATTTCACTCATTGTATTTCAATGGAGCTGGTCCTTACTGCACATTGAAATATAGTCACTGAAATGCTGTTGAAACAATGGCTATCTTTCACTTTTCAACCACATTTCTCCCACTTTTAATGAAGATGTCTTCTGACCTGCAAATCACCAACTCAATGCTTAAACTGGCTCCTGTAACAACAAAGACATCTGATCTGGGGACATTTTTTTCCCCTAAAATCATAAAAAATGTAAAACCTTTCATTAACTATTAAAATAATATCCACTTTATGGTATTAATCTGCAACACTGAGTATCAAAAGAGCAATGTATTTAAATGCAGAAGGTGTAGACTGTCAAATCAATGATACTCAACTTACGGGATAGGATGCCTTGTGGCCCTCCGACCGTTTTCTAATTCACAATGAAAATATGCTTTTAATTCTGTTCCTGGTAGAAGCAGCTGATGGTTTATGTTTTGAGTCATTCCAACATTTAAGTGGTTTCATGATGGACAAGCTTCCAGCTTTAATGTTGTTTAAACTACAAGTAAAATGTAGTTGCAGCTGTGAAATGCAGGGCTGCAACTAACGATTATTTTCATTATTGATGAATCTGCCAATTAAGATAAGATAAAATAAGATACAAGATGCAGAAGTTGCTCAGAAGTGACAGAAATATACATAAAGAATATAAAATATAAAAATATATAAAAACAATTATGGTACAGTTATAGTACCTAATAGAATAATAATAAAGATAAATTAGTAAATAAGTAAGCAAAAAATAAACGTTGCATTGTGATATTGAAAAAGTATTACCAGTAATATTGCACCATGATACATGATAATTATTTTCCTGATTAATGGTTTCATCTATAAAATGTCAGGAAAATAGTGAACAATGTCCATCCCAGTTTCTCAGAGTCCAAGATGATGTTTTTAAATGTTGTCAGAGATATTCAGTGTAATATGATATAAAACAGAGAAAAGCAGGAAATCTCGATTATCAAAATAACTGGTGATTTATTTTTATTTTTTTGTCAATCGACTAATCGATTAGTCGACTAATCGTTGCAGCTCTATAATTAAATGCAGTAAAACATCTGATTTATCAGACAGACACAGTGTGAATCCTTGTACCAATTCAATTTCCAGTTGTGTTCATTTTATTTGATAAATATTATTAATGTTTGTTTATTAACTGGACCCTGGCCTCCTGTCATTTTGCAACAGTGGCCCCCGGACAAATCAGCGTCCCCGCTCTAAATTAATAATTACACAGCCATCTTGAAAAACTGACTGTATGTTTTAATCACAATTGCACATGTACAAAGCAGTTGTCTTTCAGCTAAATCGACCCTGACCCTGAGCAGGTGTCTCTTCTGGACTCAGCTCTATTTCCAACATAACTCATCACTTAGAGCAATGCCACCCGCTCCAAAACAGGCCCTTTATCCTCAGAGAAACACTTACCTGCAGACACCTTTCTCATTTATTCAGTCATTCATCATGGAGTCGCTGGCTGCTGCGACTCATCGCTCTCGTTTGTGCCTCTGGTAGACATCAGTCAGTGTACGCTCGTCTGAACTGGGGCACGGATCATGGGAATAAGACTGGAGTACACCTTAAAATCAACACAGTGGTCAGTTAAGAAAATATTACTTTTTTAAAACACTAGTTAATTTATTTTATGCATATTTATTTCCTTTGTCTCTATCTCTACAACTGATGTTTTTGCCAGAAGCAGAATAGATAAAGCCTATACTTTTTTGCTAAAATGAAAATGTGCGTAAACTGATGAGGCACCCACCAATTTTGGGCTATTTTATATCATGAAAACTTGTGTATCGAGTGGCAGGGACGTTTCTTGCTATATGCAGACTATGCGGTTGCATCGGGCCCCCCAAGCCACCCTGGGGGCCCAATCTGCCTTTTTAGACATTTATTTTAATTTTAAAATGACCGGGCTCTCACTCACTTTTGATTCCTTAACAACACTAATTTGTTTCTAACATTAAAAAAAAAAACATTGTAAGGAATATGCAGCATCTGTCTCATTTATGCACATTTGGGAGATGTTATCCTGCAGTTTCTTGATGTAAGGGAGCCAGTGTTTCACTTTAAAAATAAATTATATTCTGTATGTTTAAATTGCCAGGGTCATCTTGAGATGTTTGATTTGAATTTGAGAAAAAAAGCCTCTTTTCCTCTTGCAATGCACCAGATTGGTGCATTTAAAATGTTAAATGCATGCCCTCGGACCACCTTAGAGGATCTGGAATCCCCTCTCATAAAATAAAGGTCCCCAAACAACATTTTGCATAGGGCCCCCAAAAAGCTAGAAACGGCCCTGTCAAGTGGTGCCATTTGAAAGAAAAAACTGCATGCTACTAGATCAAATATGATGATAAATAATAAGTTACAATAATACTAACACGTTTTGTTTTTGTGGTCAGCAATGAAGGCATAATTGTGAATGTTATTCCCTGAAATCACAGTCTTGTTTTGGCTTGCTTCATATCTTGCAGGTTCACTTTTTAAATTCAGAGCTGAGAAGGAAGAGGCGGAATAACATCGTGGAAGAAATGTGCCCATTTATCATTTCTGACCGCTGCAGGTAGTTGTTGTAGTTCCTCCGGTTGAAAAGGACACAATCAACCTATTAAAGCAATCAGGAGGGAAAAGCAGCCAATCGCTGCTCTCCTGCTCCTCTGCGTATTGATTTGGGTATGAGAGTCTGCCTTGCCCACCGGTTTGCGCTCATCAATCTTACCGACGCTCTGCACACACGTGTGTGTGTGTGAGTGTGTGTGTGGATTTTCAGTCCATGGATTTTTACTTTGATTCAACGGACCTGTGCAGTGAAAGGTTGTTTTTTAACGACTAGACTTCATTGTCCGCGAATTTTACCGGATGTACGACGTGGAATCAGAGAAGAAATTAACAAAAATTAGATGAGAGTTTGGCGAAAAGTGCAACTCCATTGAACGCGTGGCGGCTGCTGGACTTCACATCAGGAAATAAAACACAAACTACACGGTGTGACCTTTCATCGTTTTATCATGGGAAGAAATGACTGCACTGCGTTCCCAAAATAAAGGAAATATTCACTAATTACACAACAAACAACCCGGATCGATCAACGAGGCTGACTGAGGAGTCCACCTCAAGTCTCTAAACTGGATCCTACTGCTTCCATCGATCAACGGATTTGATTGATCACCTTCAGACACTTAACACCCTCAAAGGTAAGTTGGGGGAAATTAGACAGTAAATTACCTTCAATTGGAGATGAATTAGTTTGGAGCTCAGTATTAGACAGCCTGTTGATGTTTTTTATTGTATCGCGCATGTTGTGATCGGTAATGACCTGTGGGTGTCCACTCAGAGGAGTCTTTGTTAATATCTTAATCCTTTTAAATGGCAGAGGGGGAATGGTGTGGAGAATGTGTGAGAATAGGCTTGAAAATAAGTAAACTATCATATTTCATCATAAATATCCCATTCTACTTGTACTTGTTGTGCTATGAGATTCATCAAAGACAGCAGAAGCAAAATCGACTGATCCGTTTTTCATAAAGTTTTTTAAATTAATTATTGACCGCTGACCTGCGTAAGATAAATCGTCTTGGGATATCCCTCATTTCCAGCCCGACATGCTGCATTCAGGGACTAATATAAGCGTGAGTATTTATTTTAAACAAAAAACACTCACTCCTAACTAACATACGATCTGAGCAGAGTGTCTTTTAATCAGAATACCGACACTAACGCGTGTCAGTGATGATGGGAGCTGTTGCGTAAATGTACTTTGTCACACTGATGACTAGCAGCGCACAGGAAGTGTTTGCGCGCGTGTTGGGGGTCGATGTGATGTACCGGAGCTGTGAAGGGGTTCAGCAGAGCTCAAACTGTGTGTGGACATCCCCCCCACCCCTCCCTCCACCCACCGTCACCATCGCCATCCTCCCGTTACGCAGCGTCCAACGCGCGCTCTTGCTCCACACGGTGGCGCACGCCGTTACGCACGGCGCCGTGTCGCTCTGTGTGTGATGTATCCCCGTGTTGACCTGCAGAGCGCACTGTGAGCATAATCCTCTGGGATATAAAGGCTCTGTCACCAAACAGCCTCTCTTGTTCGTTCACCTTATCTGTCATTCTTGCTTCCTGTCTTTTTTCTTTCTTGTCTCCTGTTGGTCTGTCATTCCTTATTTGTCTTTCTGTCTCTTTCTCTCTGTCTGTCTCAGAGTCTCTGCCTCTCTCTCTCTTTCTTTTCTTCCTCCTCCTCCTCTCTCTAGCCTCTCCCTGTGTATTTTGTGAGCACAGCCGCAGGCAGGGCTGAGTCTGTCATTGGGACTCACTAATGAGCCCTCCACTCTGTCTCCCCATGTGGAGGAATGTTTGCACTGGAGAGTGAGTGAGAGAGCAGAGGGGGAGAGAGGGAGTCACAGAGAGGGAGGGTGGGAGTGAGTTAGGAGCCAAGGAGTGGAGCATGAGAGGAGCTGTTGTACCTGCTGCTCTCACTGCTCAAATATTAACAACGGGTTTCTGGGAACCGATGCCGCTGCTCTGGGACAAGCCCAAACTGTGGAGGCAGCCGGGCTCAGTGGTTTGTGGACAGGCAGTCTGCCGCTGCTGCTGGAGGCACCGCTGCATCTAAAAGAGTCTGATGGAGGAGGAGGTCACAGAGCCCGATCCTCAGACAGTGGAGCCCACCGGCACGCCGCCGCCGGGGACACACTCTGAGGTAAACGGAGACTTGCCTGGCAACCCATACCTGAGGGACGGGACGGAGGACGTGATGGAGAGTCCGGTGAGGGAGCCTGTTGTGCTGCAGTATCCTGCTGAGTACAGCCACCAGTATGGGTAAGAATCAGCATGGGAGAAACAGAGAGAAACTGTCTGTTGCTGCAGGCAGCTGCTGGTTTGGGGTGCAGAGAGGTGGCACTTCTGTGGGACGCTCCCGTCTCTTTTCTCAGTTTGGAGAACGTTTGACTCCTGTTTTGCAGTGATTGTTTGATGAATAGCCTTTGCACCCATGTTGGCTGCGTGTTCAAGCACCCTGTGTGCCTCTGCTTTATTTAACCATGATTTGCTCTCAGAAGGTTTGGGCATGTCTTATTGATCCATGGCAATGTTTTTCACCCTATTTACATTATAGGGACAGATTTGTTTCATAACTTGCTGTTATTTTACACACTTTAAGAACAGATACGATCGGGTGGTCAAAAGCAGCTGATAATTAATCCATCTTAATCATGACTTGCTATGGGACTGCTCTGTTTTGACATTGATGCTTTTTAGCATCTCCTTTGTGTGTTTGCTGCAGCAGTGTACAGTGTTACAAAGGCTCACTGTGTTTACACACAGATCCATACGAGTGGACAGAGTCATCAGAAGACAACAAGCTGCCTGACTGGAAACAACACGAGTGTCAATAGATCAAAGTGTGACCAGAATACCTCTCTTAAGACTTGATCTAAAGTTTATAGATTCTTCAAAAAGTAATCTTCTTGGCTGAGTTTACCAGCGACGCTGGTATTGTTTTCACCTTGTGAGTCTGTGTGTGTCATTATGGCAAACTGTAGTCTTGGAGACACCTACTGTAGCAGGAACAGAGGCAGATTTGAGTACTTTGCCAGGTGTTTATATTTCTGTCTGTCTATCTGCGGACAGGTTTTGTCACCGCAAAAGCATCACAACTGTGCAAGATGCAGCCACGAAACTTTACAGGTGTATAGGTGAGATCAAAATGAAAGCAGAGTTGGAGGATGGGTGTGGTTCGAGCAAAGGCACTGGAAGTAGAGGAGTAGGAAGTAGGGTAGGGGCTATTGCCCCATTGCAATGATGGAAAATAGTAAAACTGGGAAAAACACACTGAAAATGTGCTGCTGCATTTCTCTCTATGGGTGGAAACTTTTTTATATTCTGCCAATGGCCACACGTCTGTGATTCACAGCAGGTATGTTTGTGATCAAAAAAGAAAATTGAACCAACAGAGCAGAGTGTGATTTAGAGTGGATTTACCCTTAAAGCAAAGCTCACCTTTCTTTGTAGTTGAGCAGTTTTTCCTTGTGATGGGATGCCAATGTGTCAGCGTACCTTGAAAGGGGAATTACATCCTGATAATTTGGAGTATTTAAACAAAGTGTCTTTTCTCAACATATATTTTAAGACTTCTAAAGATCCCTGTGTCATAATGTAGGCCTCTTTACAATTTTTTTGGCCGGAGTGCCTGCTGCCGGTACACAATGTTCTGCTCGTCTCCCCATCAGTATCGGCCCGTTGCTATCGGCTGTTGTGCTGCAGGGTCTGATGTGAGAAATTGCCATCTGGCTTCCTTGTCCTGCAGAAAGCTTTGGATAAAGCCGTGCTCTTTTCACCAGGTTGCACATTCTTCAAGAGTCAAGACTCAGACCTGAGGGCTGCTGTGGTTCTCTGGTGGTCGTGGGCTCATTAGTCATTTCTGATAGAAAGAGAGGGAGGTTTGCTACTCACAGGACTGATGACATGTAGTTATATTACAGAGTTTATATACAGAGAAGATCAATGTGTACAAATACTCAGTTTACTGTCAGGCTACACAGTATCTGTTAGTGGTCGACTGATATGTGTTTTTCAATGGTCAATGCCGATATTTAGACAGCAGGGCGGCCGATGGCCGATTTATAGTGCCGATTTAGTTTTTTGCTTTTTTTTTGCATCTGATAAAATAGCCGACAACAATTTAAAATTGCTGAACTTAAAAGAACATTTATTTAACACTTA